>JAJIYU010012658.1:0-14405 GCA_030144865.1 Tinospora cordifolia
GGATTTAAATAGTTTTTCTCATTTGCTGAAAATTGAGACATTGGGTTTAGTGTGTAGAAAGAGGTTGGCAACCCCAGACTGCCGGCGGATCAGCCCCTCAGAGAGATCGAGAGTCCCGCGTGCACAACAGAGAGCTGACGGGAGCGCTAGTAGAAGCGCTGACCCCACGTGACGCGCGCAATGAGGACTCGGGTTCCGGTCCGGGGGGTCCGGGGGTGTCACAATTATGTACAAAGGTTAACATGATAGAAGTGTCAGAGTATTATCTAGCTTCTGTGTACCACAGTAAATGGAAGGAGTACCGCAGTAACTAAAACAAATAGGTGAGAAATGATAAGAGGAACAGATGCAGTACCACAGTAGTGAGAAGCATTACCAGGGTAAGTAGAATGAATCAAAGAAGGAAAAGTCATAGTACCCCGACAACTGAAATGGTCATGTAACAGAACAAGGAAGACCATCATAGTACCAATGTACGGTATTGCGGTGACTAGAATGAGAATGAAAGCAAAGATTTATAGTATTGCGATAACTAGAATAAAATATGTGATGGAAAAAATAGAAAGGATGCAGTAGCATGGTAATGAGGAATAATAATATGGTAAGTAGTACAAAAAGGGTCCTTCGTGTATATTTCTCCTTTCTCTTGCTTTCCTATGTTTATGGCCTCTTAATATCTTAAATTATAAACCATAGATCATGCAATAAGACTAGACAAAATTCGTATACCTTATTTTTATCGACTGAACCCTTGTATGCTCCAAAAGAACTTCTTGAATCCTTCTAGGGTTTTGTTTTGATTATGGAAGTAAACCAAAGTCTCAAAGTTGTTAACAAAAGAATCTAATCTCAAAAAGGAGAGGAAAAGAATCAAATCAATGTGCTAGAAGTTAGTTTTATCATATAGGACATCTTGAAGTAATTCCTATAGCCTAAAATCCCCACTATTATGCCATTTTTGTGTTGTTCTCCTCTTGCTATTGGTGTTGCTGTGTGGGATGGCTAGGAGAAAAAGGAAGGATGAGAAGTCGGCTAGGAAAGGAACAAAGAAGAAGAGAATCCCATGTTTGCATGAGAAAAGAAATAAAAGGTGTTTGGTTTGGGTTTATATAGGATTAGGATTAGTTTGGATTGGTTTAGGAATCCTTTGTAGGATTCTTTCCTAATCCAACTTCTTTCAATTCTCATCTTTTCTTGGGCGCAAGATTTTAGTGTGTGACGATTTTGATTAAGCTCACGTGTTTGGAATACTTTACATATTTGTTCAGCATATATTTCATGTATTGCCACAGTTGTGAGGGGTAGTACTACAGTAATCAGAATAACATAAGTAACCATTTTTTTGTAGCCCTTACTGTGGTAATTTGGGGTAGTACTATGGTAATCAAAACAAAATGACTTTATTTCTTATTTTTGTGTATCATTCTGGGTTTAATAATCCATTTAATGTTTAATAGGAATTAATTAATATTTTTATTATATTTATTTGATTTAATTATCATTTAGTGTATATATATATATATATATAATCTTGGGGTATTACAAATACCAATAAGATTTCTTGTTTTTTTTTTATTCCTTTCATGTTCTTTGTTTCCTACTTTTGTTTGGGTGCCCTTGTTGAGATTGGCTTTTGTCAATCTTTTTTCTTCTCTGTTGTTAGTCAAATTTTGTGCCAACACCTAGTTTGTTTGTGAAAATGCATTTGCTACTAGAGAGATATAAAGATGCCTACTTGCTAAAACATGCAACCATCATTTGCGCTCCACCAAAAGATCATACCTAATCTAGAGTTGAGGCCTTTCACACAGTGGAAGGCAAACCTAATCAACCATTTGCTAATAGGGAAATCAAAGGCCAAGTTCACCATTATTTTCATTAAATTACTTTATAAAGTGGGTAGAAACATAGTCACTAACCCCTAATTACTAAGTAAATACCATGTCATCTAGTTGACAGTCAATTGTATATTGATCTCGCATGCCTTCTATGCTATCATATGCAATAAAAACAAACAATTTGGTAGCACTAAATTAAATAAATCTTATTTTGACTTTAGAATTCATAAACTTCTTGTTTTCCACTAGCTCCTCAAATAGAAGATAGGCTAAGGCAGGCAATGAGATCATTAAGCATAGCTCGAAGATATGGATTGAGATGAAAAAGGGGCTATGAGTTAAAAAGCTTCCATAAATGTTATACTTACTAAACAACATCAAAGGCCACTATTCTTGAAACGTCCTTCTTATTAGCCTTCAAGGTGGATCTAATTAAAGTAGGAATTCCTATATTGAAGACTTCCTTCTTTAAAGAGGAAACATTTTTCCAATAACTATGAGTTACGATACATTTGCTTGAGGGAAAGAGAGAGGAATCCAAGTGTAATGCCCTGAATTTTCAGCATTAATTGGTTGTAGGTTTACCCTAATTAACTTGAAAATCAACCACGGTAAATCGTAACCAAACATAGTCAAAAGAGGTCAAATTGATGATACTAACACATGAGCCAAAGAACTTTAGAAAATTAGTTTGAAGTTGAAATGAATGAATTAGGCAATAAGCTTTATGTCAAAATATTCTGGATGCCAAGAAAATTCAAGAAAAAAAAGGAAGGCTTGATGTAGCATACTAGATCATTTGTGCAGCATGTTGCACTTCCAAAATGTTTTGGATGCCATGTTTCAATCAATGTAGCCACCACCATAGAGACTAGTACGATGCATGTCATCCATCAACATGTAGTGGAGACTTATAACTTCACAATCATGCTAAAATCACATGCTCAAACTCATCTATGTGCTTACCATCAAGGGTCAAACCTAGCCATCGCAGCATGATTATGAACAATGCTCTTTAACTATCAATATTAAATGTTTCTTCAGCGTCTCCACATAAGCGAATATGAGTTCATGAGCGGCTAAGCACCCCTATGCATCTAAGATGAGCCACCATGCCCTTCTCCATCAACCCCCATATCCCATTGCCTATAAATATTAAAAAAATGAGTTGCGCTCACCCTTTAATAAGTTGCTTGTGTAAAGTGGTTTGCAATTGTAACATCCATAGGGAACACTTGGAGGCTAAGAAACCTTCCCTCTAATACTCTTTATAAGTATTTCTAACTTCTCTTTCAATTCCTCAAATGTACATGTAATGACACTTTTATATGATAGTTCATGTGTATTTCTCACCCACTTTGGGTGAAGTTCGTGTGAAAGGTAGACCAAGGGACATAGAGCCTTGAACACTAGGGAAATTGGCTTTTGCCACAAGTAGAATGTTTTAAGAATGACTCAAATCCATAATGGATAGACTAAGAGCTAACCTCTCAAAGATAGGTGGCTACTCACCAAAGGATTTGAGTGTTGAGATTTTGAAACCAACCATCTTTAGACTTATTTTCAAACCTAATCTTTGCCAAATTAGACCTTGTACTTTACACCTTTAGAATGCCCCCAAAGCCATCTTTGAAATGCCACTTGAAAGGTAAAGAATGATGACTTGAGGAAGGACAACCAAACATGAAAAGTATAGTTATTGACATAAAATCATACCTTTTGTCATGTGTGATTCAAGAAATAAAAATTTGTCATCTTGATCACAAAACTTAGAAAATCGAGAATCCAAACCACTATGACATTGTAAAGCTTGAGATATGAACAAAATGAGCCTAAGAATGCATGAAACTGATGTACTTGCGTCCTGAATCAAATTAAAAAGTGGAGAATGCACTAGTCTAAAACATCATAGTGTTGCCTATTGTACTGTTCGAGGTAATGCATTCCACTAAGAATTTCCAAAACACAAAAGTTCCAATTTTTGGTTCAAAACACACACGTATTGGCTGACACTCGAGGATCTAAAATTGTGATTCCAGGGAGCAAAAGTGAGCTATATGCTCACTATAGGACTTGATTTGATAAATATATACTCAAAATCAATACTCGTGTACATGTAGGTGAAATCGGACATGTGTTAATTGTGGTGTAAAGATCAACAAAAGATCATAATTTTGGAAAGAACTTGTTGAGGTAGAAATGACTTCACTTTTACATGGTTTCTAACTGTATTTACATCTATATTATACTTGAAATAGCCTAGGTGTGGTTTAAGATATCCAATTGATTATTATGTGATCATATGCCTATGTATAATTTGGAACATAAGATGTGATGATGTTGTAATAATTGCTTGGATTATTGCATTCTATGTTCATAATATTGCGCATGAGACCATGATAAACTTAGAATATGTGCATAAATCATAATATACATGTTGCCACTAATGCATGAAATAAAGTGCACATAAAATGACAAGTATATTTGCATTGCCATGAATATATGCGTAGATATGTGCATGAAATATAACATTTAAGCAAAAGAAAGGAGATGATATGATCCGTGTTAAGAATAATCTTGATGCATTATACCTATTGATCTTAATCTATTGATTATATTGCATTATATTGATAATATTTTGGATAATTGTACATAAAATAATGTTTAAAAAGATAGTAATCCACTTGAAGGGGTGGTTTGTCTACAAACAACCATTGGTGGTTCACACGATAACATCTCATACTAGAGGTGGGTGTGTGATTACGTGTAAAGTTGATTGTGCTTCGTGTATATTTCTCATTCACTGGAAGGGTAAATGGGTATATGGATACACAACCCTCAACACTAGTGATGTTTGTGCAAGAGTCACTTTGCCAAGACTATAAGGATCACCTAAGGTCGGTCACCCTACCTTGAATGACTATAACATAAACTAATGCTTGTATCACCTAATATATTCAAGTGTTTGCATGTATAATCTGTTTGCATTTGTTATCAAATTGACTATAGAATCAAATGATCCATTGAGCTCACCCCTTCCCCTTTTTTAGATGTCAGTACCTAATAAAGTATTGGGGTTTTAATTCAAGAGTTTATTTTATCTTTATTTTGTCCATCTTCTGACTTGTTATTGAAATTTAACTTAAGAATTTTACTTTTAATGTAAGTTTGTGCCCCTGAAGAATGGACAAGGAAGTTCAAAGCACCCACTAAAGCAGACAAACCTTTAGACAATTTTAAATACAATGCACAATCATGAGAACATTATCTATGAAAATGTATTATATTTGATCTTGTTCAATTAACGATGGGAAAACAATTTTGAAATTTGATATCATAAAATACAACTTAACTACCAATAAAAGTAAATAAGAAAGATAAGATAGAATAGAGAAAGAAAAAAAAAAGTAACAACTCCTGCTTTTTATGTGTCATAACACACAAAAGAATTTTAAATAAATGCTTGTTAATGTTTTCCCCGATGATGTTTTGTGCTGTAAAGATAAGCGATTTAATATAATGCAAAAGATGTTTTCAAGTTTTAAATAGTTTTATAAAAATAAACTAGATGTAATACCTTGAAAAAAAATTTTATGTGTACGCGTCATTCAGGGGATTTAAAAATATAAATAAATAATTGAATAAATAACAGAAAAAATAAAATTTTCTTTTTGCCCTAAAACCATATAACACCAATTTAAAATAAATAATAATAATAAAAGGAAAGAAAGAAAGAACAAGAAACAAAACAAAAAAATAGAAATGCCATAGTAGCTGTGTATTTCTTTGTGAAGGAAGAAAAGAAGAAGAATGAAACGTAACTGAGCTGCATTTTTGCGTGAAGAACGAAGAAGAAGAAAAACGAAGGAGAAAGGAAGATGCAGGCTACTGCTATGTTCTTTGCGACCAGAAGAAGAGGCAAAGAACGAATAAGAGGCAACCCCTATTGTTGCGTTCTCTGCGCGAAGAAGAAGAAGAAGAACAATGAAGACAGATTTACTACGATTTGTGTGTGAAGAAGCAGCTTGATGCTACGATTCGCGCGAGGAAGACGAAGATGCAGATCTGGTTCGTGTTCTGTGTGAGGAAGAAAAAGACATAGATCTACTACGATTTGTGCGTGTAGAAGCAGCTTGTTGCTGCGATTCACACGAGGAAGAAGAAGAGGAATGAAACAACAGTTGTTGTTGCGTTTCACGTAAAAAAGAAGAAGAATACAAAGGAGCAGCAGTTTTTGTTGTGTTCCTACACGAAGGATGAAGAAGACGAAGGAGAAGGAAGGCGAATAGTAGAGGAATCACATTTTGTGTATAGATTTGTGAAGATGATGCCCTAGATCAGTAAAGAATGCATTATCAAAGCCATATGATTTCATTAGGGGTTTTTGTGACGACTCATATTTTTGGCATCGGATTGACGGATCCGACATGTATGTACTCTATGTATTTTTTGAAATTTTAACGAGAAAATACAAAATTTTCTCCAAATTTTCCCAATTTCGAACTAATTATTAAAGAAACTGGAAATAAAAGGAGAAAATGCAATTTTACAGAGAAAACACATGAAACTATTAAGAAAATGTGTTTTCTTGAGAAAATTAACCTTTAGGATTGATTTATAAATTTTTGGAATAATCATAGAATTTTTAGAATGATAAATGGAATTTTTCAGAGAAAAATATGATTTTTGCAAAAATTATTCAATTTTTGGAAAAAATAATTAAATAAATGATAAAATGAGGTATAATAGTGGTATTTTGATGGAAAAAGGATTAATTAGTGAATTTTATAATTTTAGAAAACAAATGCAAAATTTTGATATAAAATACATACATACATACATATATATATATATATATATATATATATATATAGGTATATATATATATAGGTCTATGTATGTGTATAAGGAAATAAGGGAAAAAAAAAGCAACTGGACTGGCGCATGGGCCGTTGGCCCGCACACCCTTGAGGGCCCAAAATGGGCCGGCCCATGCTCCAGATAGGGTCCAGTCCCCCCTTTGTTTTTCTCCGTTTGTGCCTTTTTTTTTGGAGATTTTTTGGCCGATTTTTGTACAATTTTGCAGATTTTAGCAAGAAACTATGGGAATCCATGGTTTTGCCATCAACTCATGGCCTCCTTTGTAGCCAATGAATGCTGCCAACTGGGCATCCAGCATGTGAGGTTGAGTGCCACCTGGATAGCCACATGTCACGTGTAACGACCTAAATTTTTATGACACGTTGACATGACATATGAGTGTACCATTATGTATTGTACACATACATGTATGTGTACATGTATGTGTAAATAATGTGTAAGTAAGACATATATATATATATATATATATACGAGGTTTGTGAAGAAGAAATAAATGATTTTTAAAAATATTAAATAAATAAAAAAATGTTCGGAATTATGATTTAAATGTTTATTACAATATTTATTAAAGAAATAAAATAAATTACGTGCTTCAAGTTGGAAAAAAATCGAAAAATAAAAAGGTTACTTATGGGGGCTTTTTTGAACTGATTTTAGAAAAAAAGGGGAACTAGGCAAAAATTTTCTCTATGAATAGTAACTATGGGTACTGTTCATATGCGGTTACTGTTCATCCGATTACTATTCGTCCCATTTTTAACCGCAAAACAGAGAACGAAAAACAGAAAGAAAAGTCGTAGATCAGAGCATTCGATTTTAGTAACTGAAGATCCGATTTTTGCCCAAAGATAGTCAAAATGATCCAGATAAGATCTAGAGCAATCTTAAGTGACTAAGGTAAGATTCTGAAGCCTTAAACTCGTTCAAATCAATTCCCATAGGGTAATAACATCGAAATCGCAAAATTGATCGGCGATTTGGGGTTTTGACGCACGGAATAATCTAGAGCGAATTGAGCTCAGATCTTTCTTTTAAATCGATGAATTAGTGATTCTAGACTAAATTCTAGAAGTTTTGACTATTCATTTGCAATTTTTAACGGATCTACGAGTTTTTGAGAGAATCTGAAGTTTTGGAGGGTGAAAATCCTTTGAACAAGCATAAAACTCGATCCGCTCGACGTTTGAGGTAATAGTCAGAATCAAAGTTGTTCTATTTTGAATTTGAAAGAAATTGAATATAATTTTGTATGCTGATGTAGTGAAATAGAAAATCCAAATATTTGGGGACCTTTTTTTGTAAGGAAATTCATGTGGATGGGGTTTGGATGGTGTTAAACCCTAATAAAACATTGATTGAAACCTAAATTCATAAATTTTGGGATATCAACTGGAATTTTGGTGAGCAATTGACCCATGGGTTATTTATTGAAAGTGGAAACCTTAATAAAATTATAGTTAAAAAGCTTATTTTTGATATTTTCTGCTACAAAATTATTTTATATGAGCAACAAAAGTAATATCAAAGATTATTAAGTATGTTCGAGTTAATGCGCACTAATAGGTGGAATTAAATGAATATCTTGAGTCAAATAGGAGCGATAAATACGTGAAAAATGATTTATACAATAAATTCAAATGAATTGAATTTGATTTGATGCATGTAAAATAATTTGTGATGGCAGGATTTGATTGGTGCTGTGGAACTAGACTGTTATTGGATATTAGAAACTGGTTGGACAGTAATTGTGAGTAATCTTTACTTGTGATATTATATCTGACTTTGGTATTAAATTAAACGATTGTTTTTTATTAAATAGAATGAGGTATATTGCATTTCATACGTATTTGAATTCCATGAAATGATTTTGATGCATTGTAGCATGTCAATGTCGTACCTAAGTAGGTTATTGACATGGCAGCATTTCTATTGGTCATAGTCTCTGGGAACAGACTCACAGGATTGACCGTTGTGGTAATCTTGGTTGGTGCATTCCTGGCATGAGATGAATGAGATAGAAATGAATAGATAATTGGATAACTAGAGGTCCGGTGCACTCCTCATTTGCGCGGTGAGGAGCAGATTCGCTCTGTTATCTGGAAGGAGGGAGATGGCTCGTGTTTTAAAAAAAATGCATGTTATTGAAATCAAATGCATATTTACACATTAAGTTACGCATCTATATTATGTTTACTTCATTTCGCACGTGATTTAAATTCGTTTTTGCATCGCATGTTTTTATATACATACGATGGTTGTATAATACCATAAGTTGGATTATTCACTGAGCTTGTTGTTTGCTCACTCTACTCTCAATCATTTTCTCCAGGTTCGGACAGGAAAGGTAAAGGCAAGATGATGTGAAATGGTTATTGGGTTTTTTTTTTGAGTTAGTAGTATGTGAGAAGTGTAAACATTAGTTAGATTATTATTTTGGGAAATGGATATAAATGTGTTGTCATCTGAATGTATTATTAGGAAAATGATGGATTTTGTGGATGTATGGTTATGTGGATGAAGGAAAATATGTAGTTTTGTATATGATTGTGACTATCAGGTATTTTGAAATTGTGAAATATTATATTTTTAGAGGAGACCCTGCCAAAATTTTTAGAAAAAAACTGGGTGATTTGATTCAGAAGGCTTACAGGGTTTTCGAACATGTCAGAGTTCTGACATGTTTGGGAATTTTGTGCCGGTCGTGACGTCACCTGCGAAGGGGTCGCGACATCACCCACATCTTTGCCAAGCAAGCACCCCCATGCAACAAAATGGCTTCTTTGATCTCAAAGTCCAGAAATTCCAGATTTCTGGAGCAAACTTCCCTAACTTAGAACTTCCCCAATTCTCAACCAAATCCAGCAAACTATAGCTTGATTTGAAGCTTGTACAACCATCTACAAAGTTTCACAAGTGGTTTGCCTAGTCTTGGAGTCGTCTGAAGTAGAAATCATCAAGAAAAAGTGTTGTCCACACTGTTCAAATTCAGAAAAACTAGAAAGTGTGTGCTAGAACCACCTTTGGAGCTTTGAACCTTGGCCATTTCCAATTCTTTTTGGAGGTAAAATTGTTCACCCTCCTCATTTTCATATGTACTTTGACCTCCAAGAGTTAGAGAACGAAAAATAGGGCCTTGTACATGATTTTCGGACCCTCGAAGTCGATCACTTACTCACTATCACAGCTGTGTAACAGAGACAGCTGAAGCGACTTTGGGAAAGCTCACTCTTGAACCACTCTAGACATGTCCCTAAGGTAAAAATCCATCATTCTACTCCTTATCATGAGTATTCAAGTGTCCGAGTGGTAGAAACCAGAAATCAGAAATTGAAACGTTTAATGTGTTTTATAAGTCATTGTCACTAACTGTTAGACATATTGTTGCAACAGTGCCGACAGAAATAGTTTGCGATCGGATTTGAGGCCATATTTGGGACACCTAAAGGCACCCCTTCAGGCTGGAACCAGAGGCATTGTAGACCCCATTGTAGAGACTCCAGAAGGGTATAAAGATTTGACCTTGAACTCTTGTGGATGTGTTTTGTTATACTTGCAAATATGCCATGATTGTAGGGTGCTGGAATAGATTTCTTGTGTTCGTTAGAATATAGTAGAATATTGATGAAATGGTAGACATGTTTTTGATGTTGCATGTTACTAATTCAAAGTGTTTGTGATTAGTGGATGTGTTATGACTTGTAAACTGCAAGTAGACACAAGAAACAACCCAAAGAATTGTGATTTAATGAGGGAGAAGAACACTAGAAAGATAGTAGAATTTATGAACCCAGAAATTTCCTGCAATTTGGCTGAAATTTCTGAGATGAAATTAATTGACAAAACCTTGGTAGATTGAGCTGAATTTGGTGGAAAGATATTTAGATATGTCTAGAAGTTGCATACAAAATTTCAAAGCATTCTGATAAGTATAGGTAGGTTAATTAAGGCAAACAGTCACTGCCTATCACAGGGTATATGAGACTGAGTAGTTTCTGTTATCATACTTAGAAACCCTAGTGAATGATGTCCAAAAATGGTGATTCAAAATTCTAGGAAAACTTTAGAGAGTCTAGAACAGTTCTACAAGGTTTGGTACAAATTCGATGTACGGATCGCCTACAGAAAAATCGAGAAAATGGTTGCGCAGATGGGGCCATAGGCTAGTGTTGTGCCTAAGTTATGGGAATTGGGAATATTGACCCCTTTTTGGCCCAATTGACTCCATGAAGACCAAAGTTGACTAGTAGGGACTCTGTTGACCAGCTAGGTCAGCAAGTGATAGGTTGACTAGGGTTGGCCGAGATTGACCAAGGTAAATCACATCGATTTAGCAACTAAGGCAAGTGGAACAAACATAGGTGAACTATTCTCACCTAGGTCAAGTTATTGATTGACCAATGATGTACGGTTAGAATGAGCCAAGTCCCATGTTAATGATACAAAGTTATGACGATTTCGCAGGACCCAGTACTAGCAAGATGCGACCAATCGCGAGAGGAGCGTCAGGAGCGGAGCATCCCTGTGAGTAGTTTGACTCAGGTGTCTTCTGTGATTTTTATTCCTTGCATAAAACTTGCATTATATGTCATGGTTTCAATGGTTTCACAAGGATTAAATATATCTGATTGGTTTTGAGATAGTTAATGTACACGGTAGTGAGACCAAGGGTTCGAGGTCCGAGCGCGGGGTCAGGGTACACGATGAGATTTGACTCGAGGTCCGAAAGCAGGGTTAGGGCGTATGGTTACGTGCCTAGCTTCTGACCCACTCGAGTGACAACACTTGAGGACTGAGCCCGGGGTTAGGGTGTTCGAGAAGCATGCCTAGCTTATGACCCGCTCAAGTGGCCAGTACGCCTGACTTACGACCCGCTCGAGCGATGATCGTAGGTTGGGTTGTTGAGTTAACCTAGCCTGGATACGTTTTTAACTGTCATAGATTTGAGATGCTTTACGAAACTGTTGCATTATTTATAACTGTTTTTATGTTATGCCATGCTTTTGAATTTCATACCATCTTTACTACTCATAAATATTTGCATGGTTTTGGAATACTGGTTATGGATGACATGTTGAATTTCCTACTCACTGAGCCACATTGATTATAGGCTCACTAATCTATCACCATTTCAGGTTCTACGGTGACCGACAAGGGGAAAGGCGTAGTGATTGCTTGACTCCCTTACGACTCTCTTCTCAGCTTCTTTTGGTCTTTTCTTTTTCTTTTGAGGTTGGTCGTTATTATACTAATGTAAATGGTCAAATATGTATTTTTTACAAGACTAATGTAAATAAAATGCTTCCGTTTTGGTGGTTGCTTACTTTTGCTTTTAATTGTTCCAATTATTTTGATGTCGTCTGATCGTATGAGAATTGCAAAGGGCTTAACAGCGGTCAGGCGAACTCGTCTTGGTCAGAGGGTTCGTCAGGCCGCTGTGCCCGTCGGGCCACCCTTGGCTCAATGCAGAAGGACCCGATAGTTTTGGAAGGTATTGAGCACACGAAAAATTAGATCAACAAAGAATACCATTAGATCTACAAAGAATACCATTAGATCTGTTATGAACGAACCCAAATAAAAATGGGTTTTGCTAAAACGTGGATCTACATGAGCGTAGATCTGTGAGCTTGTTGCTCGTGCAAAGGTAAAATTCACGAGCTCCTTCTTTGAATCAAGTTTTTCCTATTAGAGATTTACATTTCCAATGCAAATATGATTTCCTTTGAAGCATGAATCGTCTAAGGGCTTGCGAGGCCCTTGCATTTAGCCCTTCGCATTCGAAACCTCAAAATTCAAAGCCCTTGTACGTGAAGTATCTTAGTTTTTAACCTTTATTGTGATTTCTTGCACTAGACCCTCGCATTCCAGACCCTCATAATTGAATGCTTGCATTTGAGACCTTCATGTTTTAAATAGTAAATGTTAGTATGTTTGAATGCAAAACACTATAGGGAATGACGAGATGTCTATGGTATGTGAGGGTTGCATTTTCTAAAAATCTCGCAAGTACCTTGGCAACATGTTGTATGGCTCATGACGTCGGAATATTAAACTACACTTTAGGACCTTTAACACACACACACATATATATATATATATGTGTGTGTGTGTGTGTGTGTGTGTAGGATAAAAAAATAAAATGTCTTGGGACTCAAATAAAATGATTTTTTTAATTATTTTTCTATTTTCCGATTAAAGATCCAAAGCAAGTGCAGTACAACGCAGACGCCAAGGGAATGAGACATTACATTCTATATTAATGTGGGTGTGACTACTGTACTCCCCATTATTATTCAAATTTTAAATATAGAATGTAATGTGTGTTTAAATTAGACCCATAGAAGCATGCTAGGAACTATTTGAATCAACATCGATGGGTTGATTATTTGAATGCTAAAATAACATGATAGATGTTAAATTTCTTATCATGATTGCATGTCTAGTTAATATGGAAAGATTTCTTACTTTAATTACATGGATGGCCAACATGTTTGATTTTCACATCTTGATGTATCAAATGTGATTAATGATTGCTGATGAAATGTAAAACTAGAGAAGATTAAATTAAGGCTTTAAAACTCTACATACCAGGGCAATGACCGACCTTTGGGTGTCATCGTAGGTGTTCCCAACCTACACTGTCTGTGTGGCTGAGTGTCACTTAGGCCATCATGTCCCCATTAGGGTCTCGAAAGGTAACCGACCTTCGGGCGTTACCTTCGGATTCGTTCATGGACCATAGAGGGACACATAGAGAGGATCTCTTTTGGTCTTCGTTACAACAGAATGACAATAAAGTGTTTGACATACCCTAATGCATGAAAGTATGTTTTGTGTTTTTGGTTTGAATAATGCTAGCAATGTTTTGTATGATCTACTAGGCCTTCGAGCTCACCCCACTTTTCTTTTTCAGGTGACATGTGACGCTGTACGAGTCGACTAATACTAAGAAAGACTTGATTATTTTGTCGAAACCTCATTGGGGAGGTTGTTAAATATTTTTTGCATATCTTATCTTTTCTATATTTAATTTGAACAGGGCATGTGCCTCTCTTCTTTTTGAACTGCTCAATTTATATGTAATTTAATATTAATTGTTTTGATTAATTTCCAAAATCTTTAACGGTTTGGGACTTGGACTCTTAAGCCACACATTTTTCTTTGAAATCTTACTACTCAGTTTCATTTACTTATAAACTTTCATTTCCAAAGATATCATGTATATTCAAGTTGATTTCATTATTTTTTTAAAGAAATGGTTTGATGAGAGAAATAGTTTTTAGTAGCGCTCTAACTCTCAATAGAAAATGACCCACGTGTATGGCTTCTCTAGCCAGATGGATGTGCATCACTGTGCAAGGCCCCGACTTTTCGCGACTTCTCCCAGATCAAGGGCCAAGGTGTTACAAAGCTGGTATTAGAGCATAGTTATTAAAGTTGTAATTTAGACCAAAAGGGTTTTTAACGCCCTTGATGTTCTTTACAAAATACCTCCTTAGAGTGAGATGTAACTTTCCATAGCCAATCTCATTGGTATTCTTGGCACTTCAAGGGATCCAACGCACCAACCAAGTACTTTGGTCCTAAAACCATATGAACTAAACATATGTAAAGAACATCCATAGCACCCCACATGTGTGCTATGATGGTACGTGGTTATTATCACCATCATCTTTGTTAAATCAA
>JAJIYU010012659.1:0-14408 GCA_030144865.1 Tinospora cordifolia
ACATGTTTCTATTAATATATATATATATATATATATATATATATATACTACTATTAACTAACCTTACTATATGTTTAGTAATAATATATTAATAAATATATCAATTAATATATACATATACATACATACATATATATATAATATTTACTAATATGCATTAATATATATGTTACCTACCCTAATGTATTAATATTCTCTCATATATTTACCCATCAGTATTTATATTAAATGTATGTATCAGTATGTACCCATATAATATTTACACATTAATACACATACTAATATTTTATATTTACACAATAACATATGCATATACACATACTAAATATGTATTTAACACGTACTTTGGTATATGCATATATATTTTTATTTCTTTATGTTATTCATTTTTGGATACTAAAATTTTCTCAATGAATTTTATTTAACGAATTTTGTAAAAATCTTCGGGGTATTACAAGTGTAGTATTGTAGTAACACTAATTAGTACCATTGTAATTATCACAAAAAGTGGACTTCGATGCATATTTTTCCCATGCCTTGTTTTCCTAAGACCTTGGCATTCAAATACCTCAAACTCTATATAACACCTTGATTCCTGAAACACTCACAATTACTACATTGATCTCATACTTAAAGATATATATATATATATACATGTTCGTTTTTGTCACATGACATCATCAAGAACTGGGATATTACTTATTTTACGCATCAATAATAAATCTCCTAGTCCTACTAGGTCACATTCCACAAAATTATATGAGTAAATAAATCAATAACAAATACATTTATAAAACATGGAATGTCATATTTATTCAATTTAACTCGATAATAATCAAACTAACATCTGGCCCTATGACCTTGTTTTAAATAACAACTCAATAAAAGAAATAATTGGAAATTTTCTGACTACTTGCCTAAATATGACTTAAACAACTTCATCAAGGAGGTCTACCACTAACTACACTTTAATTCGCCCCATTAATGGTAGTACTCAACTACTGGGTACTTAAAAAATAAGAAATGGGGTGAGCTCAAAGATCCCATTGGATTATACACAATATATCTCAAGCATTATTAAAGTTAAAACACAGAGTATACAAACATTTATCAAACATTAGGCATTTCAAGCAATTCTACTATTTTTTAGTTGACATTTAGACCGAAAGGAACATTCTCGGTGTTCTCATCAAGGCAACGAGCGCCCAACGCTGGGTCATGCCCATCATCCCATGTCTAGGAACTAGGGTCCAACCTAGTGTTCCATCTCAAATGACTCAATAAATCTTGGTAACAATTTTTCCTTGTGTCCAAATCTTCTAATACCCTTTTGAGGACTAACCCTCAGAAATACTCTATCATCTACTTGGAACTCCAAGGGTCTTATCGTTTATCAGCGTAGTTCTTTTGTCTACTCTAGGCTGTCGCTAATATCTTTTGAATTAATTTGACTTGCTTATTCATCTCCTCTACTAAGCCTAGTCCAGTAAGCACTCAATCTTCTAGATCTGCCCAACATGATGGTGACCTACAAGGTCTATCATACAAAGCCTCATAGGGTGCCATTTAGATACTTGCTTGATAGCTATTATTGTAGGCAAATTCAGCTAGATGCAAATGTTTGCTCTAGTTGTCCTAGAATCAAGAGCACATGCTCTCAACATGTCTTCCAAAATCTGTATTACTCTCTTTGATTGTCCATCTGTTTGCGGGTAAAAGGTTGTGCTCATCATTAGTGTAGTACCCAACTGTTTCTGCAGACTTTGCTAGAGATAAAATGTAAACCTCGCATCCCTATCTGATACTATGGTTTTGGGTACTCCATGTAGTTTCACAATCCCCTTAACATAAAGTTTTTCCAGTTTACTAATTGGATCTGTGGATCTTATTGGTAGGAAGTGAGCTACCTTTGTGAGACGATCAACTATAATTTACACAATGTTTTCACCTTTTTGTTTCTTAGGTAACTCGCTAACAAAATCCATCGCAATGTTGTCCTATTTTCACTCAGGTATAGGAAGAGATTAGAGCAAACCTATGGGTCTCCTGTGTTCAGCTTTCACCTGCTAACAAGTTAAACATTTAGAAACATATGTAGCCATGCCTTTTTTTATCCCTTTCCACCAATAAGTCTTGCGGAGATTCTGGTACATCTTGTCACCTCTAGGATGCATAATATATTTAGTCTGGTGTGCTTCATCTAATATCATTTGTTTGCTCTGCCCGCTCTTAGGTACACAAACTCCGTTACCCAATCTCAGCATGCCATCTGTTTCAATTTTGAAAACACTACGTCTACTTGTTTTAAGCCTTCAATAAGATCTAGGATCCGCTTATCATGTTTCTGTTGTTCCTTGATTTGTTCAAGTAGATCTGGCTAACATGTCATAGTGAAGAACACTGCTTGATCCTCATATTTTCTAATACCTAAATTATAACTCTCTATTAGCTGGTACATTTGATTTTTTTCTTCTTCAATTTTATTATATTTTCTACTCAAGGCATCTACTACAACATTCAACTTTCCTGGATGGTCGTAAAGTTGAAAGTCATAATCTTTCAAGAATTCCATCCATCTTCTCTGTCTGAGGTTCAACTCCTTTTGATTGTATATGTATTTTAGACTTTTATGATTTGAGTACAAGTTGAATCTCTCTCCATATAGGTAATGTCTCCAAATCTTTAAGTTAAACATAATATTTGCTAGCTCCAAGTCATGAGTTTTATAGTTTAGTTTATGTATCTTTAGTTGTTATTAGGCATAAGCGACAACCATACCGTCCTGCATTAGTATGACACCCAAACCATTCCTTTACACATTAGTATAGAGTGTGTAACCCACTACATGAGTTGAAGTAATAAGTATCAGTGTTGAAGTAAGTCTCTTCTTCAACTCTTGGAAAGCTGACTCACATCTATCATCCTAAATAAACTTGACTCCTTTCCGAGTTAGCTTTGTCATAGGGTCTGCTAACCTAGAGAAGTTTTGGATGAATTGCCTACAATATTTAGCTAACCCTAAGAAACTTTGAATCTTAATGACTGTCTTTGGTTGTTTCTAGTTCATGACCGCTTCTGCTTTCTCTGGATCAACAGATATGCCTTCTATAGATACTACATGCCCTAGAAATTTCACCATCTTCATCCAAAATCCACATTTACTAAATTTAACATATAGCTGGTGGTTTCTAAGGGTCTCCAAAACAATCTTTAAGTGGCTTACATGATCTTCTTCTAATTTTATATAATTCAAGATGTCATCCACAAAAAACTATTATAAACTGGTCCAAGTAAGGTTTGAAAACCCTGTTCATCAAATCCATAAAAGTTGCTAGTGCATTAGTCAAACCAAAAGACATTACAGTGAACTCAAAGTGACCATATCTAGTTCTAAATGTTGTTTTTGAAATGTCCGACTCTCGAATAGGCAATTGCTGATATCTTGACCTTAGATCAATCTTAGAGAAATATGTGGCTCATCTTAATTGATCAAATAGGTCATCAATTCTAGGTAATGAATACTTATTCTTCACAGTAGCATTGTTTAGCTTCCTATAATTAACGCATAATCACATAGACTAATCCTTCTTTTTTACAAATAACACCGGCACACCCCAAGGTGATTTACTCGGACGAATAAAACCTTTTGCCCAAAGTTCATTTAATTGAATCTTTAACTCCTTCAATTCAATAGGTGCCATCCCATAAGGTGGAATAGCTATAGGATCAATTCCTGGATAAACTTTAATCTTGAATTCTACTTCCCTTCTTGGTGGCAGTCTTGGCAAGTCATATGGAAATACATTCACGTAGTCTCTTACTACCACAATATGTTGTATCCCTAAATGAGTTTCTGACATGTCTTCGTCCATCAGATTCTGAAAATCCTCCCCTTGGTTCATGCTGTATAAAATTGCCGCCATGAGGTTTTTGGGTAGTCTCCAAATTTCACTATAGATCTTTACCAACTCACCGGATGGTAAAGTCAATATGATTCTCCGTCTGGGCAGTCAATTAGAGCTTGGTACTGTGCCAACAGTCCATACCCAATGTCACATCATAGCCATGAAAAGGTAGTACTCTAGATCTTCAGTTATTAGTCTATCCCCAAATCTCAATTCACATGTGCAAATCTTTTGAAAAGTTACTATAGTCCCTATGGGAGTTGATATATAAAGGTTTTGGTGGTGTGGAAGTCACTTATTGTAATCTTTTAATTAAATCTTCAGAAACAAATGACTAAGTAGTACTTGAATCAAATAATACTTTTACAGCAACATTAAATAGTAAGAACGTACCTTTAATTGTTGGTCGTGGGTCCACCTGTCCATCTACCATAGCGTACACTCGAGCCTGATCTTGTCCTCTATTTTGATTCTGCCCAGTTTGCTGTTGCTGGACACAACCCTCTCGATTCCTGCCTTGACCATGGTTCTGAACAATACAATGCTTCCAAACACATTGACAAGAAACCATAAAATAAATTAGTCAAAAAAATGAAAAATGAAAAAAATGAAAAAAATTGTAATGCTCTATTGTTAAAAAGAATCTAAAATTTTAGCTTTTGAGCAAAAAAATTGATCAAAAGAAAAAAAAATGAAAAATGAAAATTTTGGAATTTTCATGAGAATGCAAGAACGAAGAAGAGAAACAAATATATATATATATATATATATATAGTTTAATTAATTTTATTTTTTTTAAATTTGTGATTTCGAACTAAAATTAGTTTGGAATAAATTATTAAAATAAATTAACTTACTTTAATATTTAGAAAAAATTCGAAAGGAAGTCAAATACTTTTTAGAAATCCAAATTAAAGGATTCCACTAATAAAATCCCAAATTAATTAAGGCCAACTTTTATATAATAGAGGAACAATAAGAAAAGTTTAGAAGTTTAAAATGTAATTATTTAATTAATTAAAAACATGAAAAATAAACTATTGAAAGCTTTAAATCTAATATAAGAAAGAGTGTATTTTGAATATTGAAACTAAGCTTATAATATTCGGAAGTCTTATTTTATTCGTAATTAATTTAATTACGATATAAATAGAATTAATTAAATTATGAGAATTTGGAGATTTGAAAGTCATCAAATTATTTAAGAAAGAATCTTAAGATGAAATAATTTTATTTTGGAACTAACAAGATTAAGATATTTATAATTTAGATTTAATATCTGAAGATGAATATTTATTTTTAAAAGAATAACTTAGGGATTTTTAAGTGATAAATAATATTTTAGAGCTTAGTTCAAATTAGATATAAAAATCTTATTTAAGTGGAATGAGATTAACTACTCATGAGTAAATTATTTTTAGAACTCAAATTTAAGTAATAATGTTTTAAATTATTAGTTGTAATCTAATCTAAATAAATTTATTTAGAAGTTAATAAATCATAGAAGCTTAAAATTTAATTATGAGAATTTAGTTTCACAATGAAGGTTTAAATTAGAAGAATTATTACTTTTCTACAATATAAGCATAAAAATATCTTTTAACATAATTTTAATAAACACTGAAAATATAGAAATAAATAAGAATGATTTTTATTTCAATTTAACATAATTTTAAGAATTATTACTATTCTGATTTAGATGATACTTGCTTGTTTGGTTAGCTTAATCTTTTAAGTTTTATTCTTGTTCTTTGAATTTATGTCATTCAATCATCAATTGCATGACCTAGAGAGTATGCTCTGTAGTTGCGTCTTGTACGATCTTCTACATCAGAAATCGAAAGTCTCTTTCCTGTTTGAGAGAGTATGCTCTCTAGTTGCATCTCGTACTATCTTAAACATCAGAAATCGAAAATCTGTGTTTCTATTGAATTATCATGTTATATTGTACTTTGTTTAGTTTTTCTGTTGAAATATTTATCTATCATGCTCTTGTATGCAAAAGTCAGATTAAATGAGATTTCAACCACGTACCGCTATGAGGGACTTTCTGTGCTCCATGTAGAATTGGAACTGGCTGTCAATACTGACACCAACTTGGAACGGGTTTCAAAATGAACCCACTGGAAAGGGGTTGAGTTTCAGAATTGATCTCTTCCTAAATCTGGAGCACAGAGAGTATTCTCGTCCGGTCTGAATTATGACTGAATTAATATATTGATTGGATCGAATTAATCTCTGAAAGTGTCTGATCTGCTTGTATTGTCTGGTTGGAATAATGGATTAAATAGATGGATTGATTCACTGAGTTGTGTAGCTCACCCCCTTATTTTTCACAACAGGAAATTGATCAGCCGGCGCGGAGATTGTTTCTTAGAAAGTTTTTATTTAATTTAATGTAGGGCAAATAGGCCCAAGTAAACACTTGTATTTTTAGTTTTAAATTTAATTTTCATTGTAATGGAATGTTGTACCTGAAATTGTTAAATGATCAAATGAAGAATCTACTTTATTATGATGTTATTTTGTACATAGACTAATGTACACAAAAATCCTAATCATTTGGGTCTAAGAAGAAGAAAATGTAGCACTGGCCCGTCTCCTGGGCATCCCAAGATTTTGATCAAATAGAATTGAACCGTCAGATGACGTGGAAGATGGGACTCGGGAGGCGGGGTGGTACAGATTCGAACCCAAGACCAACGGGAATAAGTAACTTAAGTTTGCCGAATCCGCTACCATTGAGCCACTTGGCTTAATGTTAGCGGATTCGACAAACTTAAGTTACTTATTCCCGTTGGTCTTGGGTTCTGTTAACAGTCCCGCAAGTATACGGGATCGCAGTAGTAATACCGGTAAGACCGGATATCGTCTTCAGGGAAAAGCACTTGTTTGTGTAAGTTAAAGCCCAATCTAATGTTGGTTTTAGTTTTATCAAGACACCAAAATTTAAATTTTTAAGTAATTATTAAAGCTAACTCAAATTTCTTAAAAATTGGAGAATTGGAGGTAATATTACTTGGTATCAATATAATGAAGGACTGTTTGGGTTAGTAGACTCCTTTGTATGATCTACATTTTAAGTTAAGATGATGATATATTGGCACTTTGATCACTGCACTTGTAATTAGAACCCTATCCCTAGGCATTCTAATCGTACACTGCTATTGTTTCTCGATACCCTCTTCTGAGGTGTCTGATCACCAATCCAGTGGTTTTAAATAAAGATTCCTATGCTATCTCATAGACTAGCCACAACCTTCCGATCAATGGCTTAATCTAGAAGTCTACTGCTATAAACTCTCACAAAATCTCTCTCCCGAGATGATTCGATGATCTTGTACTCTCTATGCCTATGGCCAGTAAGCATATAGCATTAAGCTCAAACTAATAAAGTAAAGTGCAAGTAAAATCACAGAAGATAATAAAAATCACAATTCATTCATTGGTGTCTACTACCCAAACAACAGAATAAATTAGCTAGACATTAAGGAGAGGTTCATTACATAAAAGAAAGAATAGAAATAATCCATACTCAAATTTGATAATGAAAACCCTCTTGTATCTTCACTTGGCTCTGTTTCTTCAGTTTTCTTCTTTCAGTTCCTTCCAATCTCCCTTAGTTCAGCAACACACTTTTCCTTTTATATCTTCCTCTCAATTCACCCTAAAAATCATAGTATTTTTACCTCTTCGTGGAGTGACCATGGTCTATGACCTTTGTACAGCACCCAGAAAGCATTTCCCAATTCCTGGATCTATGTCCGCTAGTTTCTATGCAAAATTTATGCTGGTGACCGCGGTCCAAAGACTGGTGACAGCGGTCACCAGTATGTTGCTTAATGAATATTGAGGTTGTGACTGCGGTCCACACATTTATGACCGCAGTCACCAATTTTTCTCTCAATTGTGCGTTCTGGTGACTGCAGTCCACTAATTGGTGACCGTGGTCACCAATTTTTCTTTCAATTTGTGCATTCTGGTGGGTGCTTTGTTGTTCCGACTGGTTTCTCTTTGCTACTACAGTCATTGGTTGATGGACTGCGATTTTCTGGTGTTATTCTCATCATTTTCCTTCTTGAATTACCTTCTTTTGCTCACTACTTCAATCTAAAATCTGTAAAACACTCAATTTCTTTCCCAGACATCAATTCTTATAAAAGAGTAACAAATTTCATCAAATCAAGGTTTATAAGTCGTTACATAATGCAAAAACTATGATTACATGTAATGATAACCAATGTATGTAATTCTAACTTTTCTTTCACTTACTTGCTCCTAAAATGCAACCTTTAGCCTGCTATGACATTAGTTTGCTATGCAACTAACAAAATACCCCCAAACTTAGACTTTTGTTCATCCTCGAACAATGACTCTATCCTAAAACGAACATGACATACCATATAAGCTTTAAATTCTTTTCATCCTCATTGTAACCTCAATAGTCCATTCCTGTAGTTCATGACTCATGAACAGTCCCTTAGGTACATCCATTTTGTTTAGATTTTCAGTTCATCATCCGTTCTTCCCTAACTTCACTCTATCGTCCGTCAGTATCTTAATCCTCTTAGACATAGAAAGAGATTTGCAGGCACAATTTCATTTGCAGAAATCATCTCCTAATACCTAAGTACACAGATTCTCTCAACTTTCTTATCTATCCATCTTCTACTCAAGTCAAACTATAGTTAGGATCAGTGGTCTTTTTCTTAGGTTGTAACGTGGCTGGGCTCAAGGTACCAGTGTAGAAAGGCTTTTAAAAATGACTCAGATGTACACTCATAGCAATAATACTAACTTGATTTGTTTGATCTTTTGCTATAATCCGAGCATAATTTTCTATCTTTGTGTTCTTCTCATGCTTCCAAGACCTCTAACACACCCCCAAACATTTTTTAGTATATACATTCCAATTGAACTAGAATGCACTCTTTTACAAAAGTTCAACTCTTCATTGCTAAGGTTGCAAAATTGATAATATAAGCATGCTTCTTTCTTTTTCTTTCTCTTTTTTTTACTATAATAAAAACATTCAAAGGTAACAACAAATCACCTCAGCTCCCACTTTCTGCATACTCAGATTAATCAGTATTACAGCTATGAGTGCACACTTTTAGGTTTAACTGGGGTGTCTACAACGAGCTCGAATGTGTTTACAAATTGGGTCCAAAATCAAGAAATTCAGCTGTACGGCTCAAAATTGTGTACAAATGATAAGAATTGCTAGGATTGGCATTTGGGCTATGTTTCAAACAATAATGGCCTACTTCATTTCCTCCTATAGTCATTCCTGAGTAGTTATCAAGACAAATTTGATTATTTCAAAAATCTATGGGAAATTTTCTCTGCTTATGTCTTGATTTTTACTCCTCATTTTCTCTGTTTTCAGAGTTTCAGTCCACCTAAGACTACAAAGATCTGTCAAGGTCAAATTTTAAACAAACCAAGCACACAGACTGGTTGAAGGTACACTAATTCTTTGTCTCATCACCCTAGAGGAATATTTCATTTCATTGGTTACTCAGTGAAAAACAAACTTTTAAACACATATGGCATGATTTGATCCTAATTGACGCCTATATGCTCATGTCCTAACTACTATGCTTATGCATTGACACTAATTAAATGATTCTAAGTCTATACGCTATGAACTACTCAATTTAATAGAGAAATGAAACTAAAATTAGTGAGACAAAATTGACTTGAACCTTAAACCTTGAATTGTTGGCTTGCAGTTGAAGAAGAATGTGAAGACGAAGAATAGTATGCACATACCCCCAAACGTATTCTGTACCTTGTCCTCAAGTGCACATAGATTTCGAAATATGGATGTGACAACGTGTTACACATGCATTCACAGAAAGCCAACAAAAGAAGCATTAGTCTGGAATTGAAATTAATCACGAGGAGCATAAAATTGAATTAAAACAGAGGTAAACGTTTGTGCATAACCAGAAACAAAAGATCAAAAACTGAAAGGTATGATTGTTTAATTATGCAAACATCCAATACAACCAAAAATCCACAGCCTGCGTTGGTGCTCAAAGATCGGCACCAAACATCTCCTCCTCAGTGATGAAGTCATTAAAATGATCGCCACCATCCCCGTCGTCATCATCATCATCATCATCAGCATCCATAGGTTGGGGTGGCGGTACTGATGGAGCACAGCATGTAATCTTTGAGTAGGGAACAAAGCAAGGTGGAAGAAGGATTTGAACTGCCATCTCAGGGTTTGTTGTCTGCATCCACTCAGCCATGAATGTCATCAAGTGCAATGTTCGATGTGCCTCGGATGGGGTGGTAGAAGATGATGAACCACCAGCAGCAGAGAATGGCAGTGGAGCACTGGCATGATGTGTAGGCGCTGAATGTGATGGGACTAATGCTGGTCTCTTAGTAGAGGCGCGGTGTTGCTTGGCAGGGGTGTCACTCAACATCTTCACTGCAATATGATCTTTCATCTTTAGTCGGGGCTCATTCTTATCCCATTGCACCCCTGCCCTCTTGCATAACTCAGTAATCAATGTGGGGTGCGGGAGGCCAACATTGGTTCTATCAATGGCTGACCAGATGGAACTAGAGATGATAGTGCCAATGTTGATGGGCAGCCCCTTCATGATGCAGTAAACGAGAACTGCCCTTTCCACTGTCACCCTGTTAATGGCCAATGAGGGAAGAAGGTTAGTACAAACTAAATATAACCAAACCTTGGTAGCTGTCTGGAACATTGTCTTCATTAAGCTAACAGGGCGATCATTATGATAATTCCATGCAGCTCCCTCTATACATAGCATTCGGAGCACCTCTTCCGGGTCATAGCGGGGCAGTAGTTGGTAGTACGCATCCGGAGAATCTCCCAGTAACCCATAAACTTCATTAATAGCTGCGGTTCCAAACTGTACCCACTGTCCTCGTACCCATACCGCTGTACCTTCCCTGTCAGCAGCATTGGCATAGAATTCCTGCACCAGCGGGATTACTGTTGCTCCCGGAGCTTTAATCAACCGCTCCCAGTGACGACTAGCTATGATGGCATCAATCCCCAATCTGCACTCCTCATTCATTAGCACAATACCTTTTTCTGGTATCAGGTATCTCCTGGTCTGAATAACGGTGAATCGTTGCTTCGCAGCGGCGATTCAGAATCGTCCTCTATCTTCTGGGGGAGGTGGTGCTGCCAGTTGTTTGCCCTTTGACGCAGGGTGTTTCATTCGTGGGGCCCTACAATTATAAGAAATGCACCAAAGAAACAACATGGTTCATGCATCTAACAATATCTTAATTCAGATTCTAGAGATATATACCACATGTCATGAATCAATATATATATCAAACTACCTATCATGTGTGTACACATTCATTAGTGCACAAATGAATTCAACATCACCCATTTTCAGAGTCTTTAAAGGAGTTTTAGATCATTTCTACTCATTCAAAACCATTTCACATCATTTGAAACTACTCAAATTATCAAAACCACACAAACAACTAAACAAATGCGAAAACTCGAACTAAAATGAGGTAGAACACTTACATCTTAGTTGGTGAAGAGTGAAAAAAAAACTTAACTTTTGAAGAACACTTGCAAGAATCACCAGAAACTCAAAAGTTCCAACGCACAAATGAACACAAAATACCGCGATCAGCTTAAATACAATTCACAGACCGCGGTCACGCTTTATGGACCACGATCCATGTGTTACAAATGCCCATAATTTTGTTCTGGTGACCGCGGTAATTGTATTGGTGACCGCAGTCACCGAACTTCTTCTCAAAATGGGCATTCTGGTGACCGCGGTCCACTTTTGCACGACCGCGGTCACCAGTTTTGTATACTCGTTTGTATATTTTGTAGACTGCGGTCTTTGGATTGAACACCGTGGTCCAGAGAGCAATTTTGTTCTCTGTGAGCTGATGACCGTGGTATTCGGTTTCTCAACTGCTTCCTACAGTGCTTGTGGACTCATTTAAGCAATTGTAAGTGAAAACACCTCATTTTTGGATAAAAATTAACTACTGTCTCTAAAAGAAATGTAAAAAAACTAATTTCTAAAGTGGGTTGCCTCCCACTTAGCGTTGTTTTTGATGTCGTCAGCTCGACGAGGATACTCTTCTTCAATCTTTCAGCATTGTCAGTGAGACAGTTTGCTTCATTCTTCCATAAAAGATCTTTAAACGCTGACCATTCACTTTGAATTTGTGTCCATCTTGTAGACTTTGCACCTCAACAACACCATACGGAAAAACTTGTGTTACTAAGAATGGACCGGACCAACGAGACTTCAGCATTCCAGGAAATAGTATTAATCTCGATCCAGCGAGACTTTAGCATTCCAGGAAATAGTATTAATCTCGAGTTGAATAACACGACTTGTTGGCCAGGTTGAAACTCCTTCTTCTCGATAATCTGATCATGCCACTTCACTCTTTCTTTATAAATAGCGTTATTTTCAAAAGCTTCTCTACGAAACTCGTCTAATGCAACCTTTGAAGTAAACGGTTCTCTCCACATGCTGTTCCATCAAAGTTCAACTTCTTTATAGCCTAGTAAGCTCTATGTTCCAACTCACAAGGCAAATGGCAAGACTTTCCATACAGCAACTGATATGGTGACATACCAATTGGTGTTTTGAATGCTGTTTTGTACGCCCATAGCACATCATCTAGCTTTTGAGCCCAATCTTTACGGTTTGTTCCAACTGCCTTCCGCAGTATAACCTTGATCTTGCGGTTAGAAACCTCAGCCTGTCCATTAGTTTGAGGATGATATGTTAAAGCGACCTTGTGCCGTACTCTGTACTTGCTGAGAAGATTATTGAAGACCTTGTTGCAAAAATGAGTTCCTTCATCACTTACAATTGATCTAAGAGTACCAAAACGAGAGAAAATATTTCTTGTGAGGAATGTAAGAACCACTCATGCATCATTCTTTGTCGTGGCCATTGCTTCCACCCATTTAGAGACATAATCCACAACAAGTAGTATATATTGCTTGCCATTGGATGGTGGAAAGGGACCCATGAAGTTTATGCCCCAAACATCAAATAGTTCAACTTCGACAAAAGTAGTTAAGGGCATCTCGTTCTTTCTGGATATGTTCCCTTGTTTTTGGCGCGCCTCACATGTCTTCACAAACACATAAGCATCTTTCATCATACTAGGCCAATAAAATCCGCTTTCAAGAACACGCCTAGCTGTACGTTGATGACTGTAATGACCCCCATAAGGTGATGCATGACACTCATGAAGAACCTTGTTAACTTCTTCTTCTGGAATGCAACGTCGGATGACTTGATCGGCACATCTCCGATATAAAAATGGATCATCCCACAAATTGAACTTGCTTTCATGCAGAAAATGCTTCAATCTGCTTTGAGAAAGGTCCGGTGGAGTAATACCAGTAGCTTTATGATTGGCAAAATTGGCATACCATGGCACATTGCCACTAATAACAAATAGGCTCTCATCTGGAAAAACTTCCACAATGTTTCTCGGATCTGGGTTTGCATCATTTGTTAGATGAGACAAGTGATCCGCGACCACATTTTCTGTACCTTTCTTGTCTATCACTTCAATGTCAAACTCCTGTAGCAGTAAAACCCACCTTATGAGTCTTGGTTTTGCATCCTTCTTTGCAAAAAGTTGACGAATAGCTGCATGATCAGTAAAAACTTTAACATTGGAGCCCACAATGTATGATCTGAATTTGTCACAAGCAAAGACAACAGCTAAAAGCTCATTTTCAGTAGTAGTATAATTTTGTTGTGCGTCATCCAACGTCTTGCTTGCATAATAAATGGCTCTAAACATTTTGTCTCTTCTCTGTCCCAGCACTGTGCCTATAGCAAAGTCATTAGCATCGCACATTATCTCAAATGTTTCACCCCAAATTGGTGTAGACATAATTGGAGCAGATATCAATGCCTCTTTCAATGTATTGAATGTTTCAATACATTCACTAGTTAACTTAAAATCAGCTTCTTTTCAATCAACTTGCATAATGGCCAAGTGATTTGGGAAAAAATTTTTATGAACCTCCGGTAAAAACCGGTATGCCCTAAGAAACTGCGCACTTCTTTCACCGATGCTAGAGGTGCTAGTCGCTCAATGGATTGGATCTTTGCTGTATCTACCTCAAGGCCATTAATAAAAACTTTATGCCCTAGGACAATTCCTTCTCGAACCATAAAGTGACACTTTTCCCAGTTGAGAACCAGATTCTTTTCTTCACAACGAGAGAGCACCTTGTCCAAGTTAATTAAACATTCGTTGAATGTTACACCAAATGCAAAAAAATCATCCATAAAGACATCCATGATGTATTCGATCATGTCTGAAAAGATGGCCATCATACACCTTTGAAAAGTAGCTGGAGCGTTGCACAACCTAAACGACATCCTTCGAAAAGCATATGTCCCATAAGGACACGTGAAGGTCGTCTTCTCTTGATCCTCAGGTGCAATTACTATTTGATTGTATCCGGAATACCCATCTAAGAAG
>JAJIYU010012660.1:0-14440 GCA_030144865.1 Tinospora cordifolia
GTGCCAACCCACCATTTGCACCCAAAATTAATTTATTCAACTTATTTCATTTATTTTTCTCAAACTTATTTATCTTTAATTATTTGAC
Source organism: Tinospora cordifolia (assembly GCA_030144865.1). Lineage (NCBI taxonomy): Eukaryota > Viridiplantae > Streptophyta > Magnoliopsida > Ranunculales > Menispermaceae > Tinospora > Tinospora cordifolia. The sequence continues at coordinate 89 of JAJIYU010012660.1, forward strand.
AAAATTTTGGGGTATTACAAGTCCACTGTCAAAAAGAACGGTGGTTAGGTCCAACACTCAAATCAAAGAAACATGGGGGTTGGGGTGTTACATCCACTGGGCAAAAGTGAACATTCTAGAAGATGCTACTCACGAGAAAATGACTATTAGAATCCTTGACCATAAAGTGCAGAGCCCGAGAATTAAGTTTATTCACTTAGTTTAAGTACTATGGAAACATCACGGGGTGGAAGAAGCTACCTGGGAGCTAGAGAGTGAAATGAAGACAAAATACCTACAATTGTTCGCTAAGAATTCTTGATTCTGTATAAATTTCAAGGACAAAATTTTTCTAAGGAGGGTAGGCTATAATACCTTGAAAATTTGGTATGAAATGAAATAAAACAATTCAATCTCCATTTCGGTGAACTTGGGTGAGAAATGAGACTAGGTTTGTTTCAGGGATAAATTTAGTAGGTCCAAGACCTTCATTTAGTGAACCTTAAGGACTCAAAACTACTTGAAATCAAATGATATGACATGAATCGATTAATTGGACAACATATCCGAAAATCATTTTATTTGCTCAAAATTAGAGTTTTATTTGCCTTAGACCCTTCAGTGGATTCTAAATAAGGAAAAAAAATTTGGATAACCCTAGCCAAATAATAGTTTGAAATTTTTATCATTTTCATGTGAACCCAAAAATATCCGATGAAGGCCTTAATTCCTAGCCAATTATAAAATATGAATTTTTATTAAATTCATGTGGAGCCCAAAAATGTATGGGTGATCATGTGTACCACACCCTACCCAAATTGTGCAGGATGTCTCCATTGTTTGAAAACCATGAAGAATGATTATATGTGCCAAGTATATGATCATGTATACCCAAACCTACCTAACTACATGGGATATTTCACCTATTTAGAAATAATTAAGAATAATTTCATGTACATACAAACATTTATCATGTACACCATGCCCCATTTAGGCAAAAGTGACTCATATATGTGTTTGTATGTGTCTGTGTGCGCACATGTGAACAACCCAAATAGAAGCTTCCAAAGTTCGATTTATGCTCACAAGAGGAACCCTAGCCATTACAAGCAAAGAAGAAACCAAAAATTAGAAATGGGAAACTAACCTAAAAAAGAAGATGATCTAATCTTGGCGCCAATTAAAGGAAGGACCTTCACAACATTCATGCAAAAAACCCCAGCTATCCCCTTATGAGTTATGTGCAAAACCTAGTCACCACCCTTGTGAGGAAACCCTAATTCAAGATGCCAAAATTGTGCGCCCCTTATGCTTTAAAAATCTATGTAAACCCCCCTTAATGCACTCATTCTTCTTTGTTCCAAAACAAGAGCATACTAATTCCTCTTGATTTTCTCTAGCCCTCTTCTTGGCAACACCTTCTCCCTCTTTTGTGTTCTTGAGTGATTTTCAGTGAGAAGTTAGGATTTTAGATTGCTTTTATATTCTTGAAGTTGCTAGTTGTTCATGAAGTGCATAGAAGAAAGGAACCTGAACTGAATTTTTGAGAAAACGCTTCTTAAGGTGGATGAGATTTCTTACACTTTTACTTTTCTAATTTGAGTTTCTAGCATATTCATGCATCTTTTATTTTCAGTTTAGCACATTTAGTTTTAGTTTTCAACATGTTTAACCATGATTTAAATTTCGTTTATCATGTATGCATATTTTAAGTATTTATGATACCCTCCCATGCTTAGATTTGATTTGAATTATGAAACATGCTATATATTGTTTTCTTGCTTTTTGAATGTTTTATTCTTAATTTTATTATTCTGATTTTAGATTCATGAACATGTGAGAATTAAGGTTAGGAATTTGAAGTTTATAGACCACATACTGTCATAGTAATCTAAGTGATGCTATGGGTGTTCTTTACATATATTTAGTGTATATGGGTCTCATCACTGAGAATAGATAGGTATAAACCAAAACACTTGGAATATGGACATAAGATCCTTATTCCAATCAAATATGACAAGATAAATTGTTGTTCTATTCAAGAGTGGAGCATTTTGATAAGAACCTCAAGGGATTAGAACCCCTTTCAGTCTTAACATCAACAATAACCAAAGATATTGTTTGAACCGTTAATGTATGTAAGTGTTTAAATTTAGATGTGCTTTTGATTTGAATTATTGATTTAGTTGTTTATGGAATGATCGACTGGGCTATGTGTTCACCCTTTCCTCTCGTGTTTTTCAGGAAATTGAATCGTGAAGAGTACTAAAATTAGATAGGGTTTTAAATTTCAAAATTTATATGTAAGGGCATGTTGCCCAAATTTTTATTGTTTAAATTAAGACTTCTGCTGAATTTAGTTTTTTAATTTGAGTTATGTAATCTTTTATTATTTGAAATTCAAGTATGTACTTCTTTATTTTATTAAACAAATAAAGATTGGAACATTTCTTTTATCCCCTTGTAATAGTTTTATGAAATTAAAATTATGTTGTTTGGATTGTGTGTTCATTATGAATTAATAGGACGTTGGATAATTGAAATAGAATGTGATGCAAGTTGTGTACTGTAAATGTAATACTAGCCCGACCCACCTAGTAGTTAAGTCCAATTGAAAGTCTTAGAGGTTGGGGTGTTACAAGCGATACAGTATATGGTACTATCAAACTGAGGAAGGTGAAGCTTTTGTAACTCCATCAACAACTTCCTCTGCTTCTCATCCTCTAGGTTCTCCCTAGCCCTCTGATAATCCAGAACCTCGAGTACAAGTAGTGATTGTGGCGGTGGAATTGGTTCAGGTACCAGTGGTTGTTATGCCGCATGAGGAATCAATTGAGGTAATGCCCTCATGATCTAGTCTAAGACTATCCAAGTGACTTCATTCATCACACTTTTCTTTTGCGCTTCCATCCCAACAAGAGTTTCCTGCTCTCATTGTTCAGTTTCGTTAGACATTGCCGCCCTGATAGCGTATCTCTTTCATTCGGCCATTGTCTACAAATTGAGTAGATTGTCAGCATCGAACATTTGTACTATTACAACTCTAGATTCATGTTTCTATGTTCTCGATTTGTTCAGTGGGCTAATATTTTATACTTGTAACACCTTGGGCCCCAAGACTTTTAATTGGATTCAACCAAAAGGCGGGCTGGACTATGTTACTTTTACCAGTACACAACTTGCATCACATTCTAGTTCAATTATCTCAAGTCTTATTAATTCATAATGAGCACATAACCCAAACAATTTAACTTTAATTTAATAAGACTATTACATGGGAGATAAAAGAAAATCTTTAATCTTTATTCATTCAATAAAATAATAAAGTACATACTTCAATTTCAAATAATAAAAGAGTACATAACTCAAATTAAAAACTAAATTTAGCGGAAGTCTTAATTGAAATAATCAAAATTTGGGTTGCATGCCCTTATATATAAACTTTCCAAATTTAAAACCTTATCAAATATTCAATACTCTTCATGATTCAATTTCCTTAAAAATAAGAGAGGAAGGGGTGAGCACATAGCCCAATGGCTCATTCCATAAACAACTAAGTTACTATTCACATACAAAAACACATCCAAATTCAAAAACTTATAAACAATTAGGCGATTCAAACAATATCCTTGGTTATTGTTGACATGAAGACTGAAAGAGGTTCTAATCCCTTGATGTTCTTATCAAAACACTCTACTCTTGAGTGGAAAAACAATTTATCTTCTCATATTCCATCAGAATAAGGATCTCATGTTCACATTTTAAGTACTTTAGGTTATACCCATCCACACACAGTGATGAACCCTATATATGCCAAGTATATGTAAAAGACAACAATAGCATGACTTAGATTACTATAACAATACGTGGTTCATAAACTTCAGACTCTTAAACTTAATTCTCACATATTCTTGAATCAAACATTAGAATAGTAAAATTAAGAATAAAACGTTAAAAAAAACATGAAAACGATACATAGCATGCTTCATAATTCAAATCAAACCTAAACATGAAAACTAGGCATGACATGATATCATAAATATTTAAAACATGCATACATGATAATCTAAATTTAAATCATGATCGAACATGTTGAAAACTAAAAATAAAATTGTTAAACTAAAATAAAAGATGCATAAACATGCTAGAAACTCAAACTAGCAAAGTAAAAGTGTAAGAAATCTCATCCACCTTATGAAGCTTTTTCACAAGCCACAGTTTGAGCATCCTTGATTAGGGTTTCCTCACAAGTTGAGCAACTTTTCACAAACCAAACCATGAACGGTTTGGAAGTTTGTAAGATATGGTTTCTAATTTCCAAGATGTTGTCTTCATTTGGTTTCCTTTATTTGTGTGAGCACAAATCAACTTTATAATCAATTCGACATCACTTAGGATGTCCCATCTAGGTTAGAATTTGTGGCATGTTTCCTAATAAATTCATTTGCTTGGGCATCTCACGTGCATTATAGGAACATCCCATTCTCGGAGTCATGGTGTATGTGTTCTCAAGGGTCCACAGTTCAGTTGTTGCTAGGGTTTGTGCACACAAATCAGCATGTGGATCTTTCTGGACATCAAGATTAGAGAGCATCTAGGGTTTAGAAACTTCTTATTAGGTTGCATAAGCACAAGTAATGGCTAAGGTTTTATAATTGAGGATATGATGGTCATTCCCCTCATAGCTACTAAGATAAGATATCTTTTAATTTAGGAGACTTTCCCATTTCTAATTTTTTTTCCTCTTTGTGTTTGAGCATGGTTCATCACTTAGACACTTCTAATTAGGGTTGCTCACGTGTATGCACAGGCACACACATACATATGGACCAATTTTGCATAATAGAACATGGTGTACATGATCCAAATGTGCTATACATGAGATTATTCTTCATGGTTCCTCATAGGTGTGGTATACTTGATCATTTTCATGGCACATGGGATCATTCTACATGGTTTCAAATAAGAAAAATGTCCCAATGAGGTTGGGTAAGGTGAGGGTGTACATGATCATGGTGTTCCACTCATAAGGTTTGCACATGTTTAGGGGTGGTCACACATTTATTGGTCCACATGAATTTAATAAAAATTCATATCTCATTATTTACTAAGAATTAAAGACTTTAATATATATTTTTGTGTTCATAATAAACTAATGTACATTTTCATATCATCATTTGACTAGGATGATTTTAATTTCATTTACTTTCCTGATTTAGACTCTACTGAAGGGTATTAGGCAAATGAAACCCAATTTTTTGGCTAATTGGGTTGATTTTTGGATATGTTGTCTAGTTGATCAATTCATGTCACCTCATGAAATTTCAGGTCATTTTGAGGTGCTAAGGGTTACTAAATGAAGATTTTTGACCTGTTAAATTTGTCCCTAAAATGGACCTGATTTCATTTCTCACCCAAATTTCTTCCAATTGATATTAAAATTCTTATTTCATTAAGTTTAAACATACCCTCTTTAGAAAAATTTGTCTTCGAAATTTATACATCATTAAGGATTCTTAGTAAATAGATGTAGATATTTTGTCTTTATCTTGTTTTCCAGCTCCCAAGTAGCTTCTTTTATTCCATGATGCTTCCACAACACTTTAACTAAGGAAATATCCTTAGTTCTCAGGCTTTGTTCTTTGTGGTCAAGGATTCTAATAGTTGTTTCTTTGTACGCAACATCATCCTGAACGTTCACTTCCTCCTAGTGGATGATGTGAGAGGGGTTTGGTTCATATTTTCTCAGTATAGACACATGGAACACATTATGAGCTGAGGTCATCCAATTATATAAATCCAACTCATAAGCACATTCCCCGATTCTTCTAAGTATTTCAAAGGATTTGACAAATCTTGATGATAACTTCCCTTTGAACTTGAACCTCTTGATGCCCTTCTGAGGACTGATTCTTAGAAACACCTTGTCCCCCACTTAGAGCTCTAATGGTCTCCTTCTTTTGTTAGCATAGCTCTTTTGGCGTCTCTGAGCTATAATCAACCTCTTCTGGATTAGTTTGACTTAGTTGTTCATTTCTTCCACCAAGTCCAACCCAGTCAACACATGGTCATCAAGCTTAGCCCAACAGATTGGTGATCTGCAGGGCCTTCCATAAAAAACCTCATATGGAGCCATCTTAATACTTGCCTAATAATTGTTGTTATAGGCAAACTCCGCAAGTGTAAGTGTTTGCTCCAATTTCCATTAAAATCTAGAACACATGATTTCAACATATCCTCCAAAGTCTAGATAACTCTCTCAGATTGCCCATCTATCTAAGGGGAAAACGTAGTACTCATGGTGAGTTTATTGCCCAACTCCTTTTATAGGCTTTGCCAAAACTGAGAGGTGATGCGAGAGTCTCTGTCAAATACAATCGGCTTAGGTACACCATGAAGTCTTACTATCTCCTTCACATTGAGTTCTCCCAGCTTATTGACTTTGTCTGTGGATCTGATTGGCAGGAAATGAGCCACTTTAGTGAGACGATCCACAATCACCCAAATAGTGTCTTCTCCTTTTCGGTTCCTGGGTAAACCACTGACGAAGTCCATAGCAATGTTGTCCCACTTCCATTTAGGGATACCAAGTGTTTGTAAAATTTTAGAGGGTTTCCGATGTTCTACTTTTACTTATTGACAAGTTAAGCAATTAGAGATATGTTTGGCCACGTCTTTCTTTATTCCTCTCCACCAGTAAGTCTTTCTGAGGTTCTGGTACATCTTATCTCTACCTGGATGCATTGTATGCATAGTTTGATCAACCTCATCAAGTATAGTGTGCTTACTCTGCCCATACTGAGGTACATTGATCCTTTCCCCAAGCATAGGGTATTCTCAACATCTAACCTAAAGTCAGTATGTTTTTCTTGCGTAACTCCTTCTATTATGCCTACAAGTCATTTATCTTGTCTTTGTTCTTTCCTAATCTTAAGTAGTAAATCTGGTTAACAAGACATGCTATAGCAGTAAGCTTGTTTTCCATTCAAGGTTATACACAACCTAAAGTCTTTGGTTAACTGGTACTTTCGTTTAAGGTTGAAAATCTTTGGTAGCATACCGCCTCCGACTTAGTAGACTTGACCACACGACAGGCCCTGGGATTGCTACTTTAAGTGACTAACACTTTCTTTCTATTTTTAACATTCAAAACATAACCACAAAAGCTCTTAAGGAAATTAATTTCATTAAATGAAAACGTTTAGGTACAAAACCTTATTCAAGGCAAAATTCGTAAATGCTAACATATAGCAATTTTAAGTAAAGGATTCTATGTCGCTAATTAAATTTAAAACAAGTTCTTCTTTCCTAATATTGTCATACTAGGTTTTCTAAGGTAGTTCTTGATCTTCTAGAGCCTCAACAGCAAACACTTTGGCCTGGTTTTGCCCATGACCTTGATTTTGCCCCTAGTTAGCATTCTATTGTTATTGTCTACCCTAAAAACGATCATTTTGAGCTCCTCCCTGAGTGTTCTATGGTTGAGGAGCCTGACTGGGCCCAGTCGGGCAATTTCTAGCAAGATGACCCCTTTGCCTGCTCACGTAGCACAATCCTTGCTTCCTCGCCTATTCTATTGACTCTTCTTTATTTTGGCCCTATTTCTATATTTGTGGTGCTTTTTCACCACTCTTATTCTTCTTTTGGGCCCCTTGATCTTTTTCATTTTCGAGCCTCTTATTCTTCCCTCTCAACCTTTGTTCCAAGTTGAGCTCTAATTCCAGTGTTAGAGTCTTTTCTAAGCGTCCGTGTAAGCCTAGAATCTTTATTATCTTCTCGATCTCTATCTTGAGAACCTATGCAAAATGATTTGCTTTTATTTTCTTTTTTTTGATTAATTCGGGTAAGAATTTGACTAGCTCAGTAAACTTCCTTTCATATTCAGCTACAATTAAATCTCTCTGATTCAGTCGGACAAAATCTTCCTATACCTTCCTCAACATGGCCTCTAAAAAGAATTTTTCGAAGAAAACCTCCTTGAATTCTTCTCAGCTCATTGTTTCAATATTAGTGTTAAAATCCATCTTCATCCTTCGCCACCATTGTAGCACCGCAGCCCCCGAGACATTGATTGATTGCTAATCACAAGGCGGGCCAAGCTAGTATTACAATTACAAGTACACAACTTGTATCACATTTCATTTATCTCAAGGCTTATCATTTTTCAATGAGCACACAACCCAATTATTTAATTTCAAATTGAATAAGACTATTACAATAGAGATGAAAGAAATATTCACTCTTTATTTATTAAAGAAAATAAAGAAGTACATTATTGAATACATAATCAATAGTACATAACTCAAAATTTAAAATAAAATTCAATGAAGGTCAAATAAATCTAAAGTAGGCTACATGCCCTTACATTAGAAAAAGATTCTAATAATCCATGGTCTTCATATTTAATTCCCTAAAAAAAGAGAGGGGTGAATACATAACCCAGTGGGTCATTCATCAAACTACTAATTTACTAATTCAAATCAAAAGTACATCTAATTTCAATCACTTAAAAGCATTAAATATTTCAAACAATATCTTGTTAGAGTTGTATATTTGACCAAAAAGGGTTTTAAACCCTTGGTGTTCTCATTAAAATACTTCTATTCTAGGATGGAATGACAATTCATCTTGTCACATTCCATTGGAAATAAGGATCACATGACCACATTCCAAGTATTTTAAAACACATCTACACTTAGTGATGTTACTCATATACACTAAGTATATGAAAGAATACTCATAGCATCACTTAGACTACTATGATGTTATGTGGTTCTTATCTTCACTTTCTCATATTTAAATTCAAATAACCATGATACTAAATCATAAGAGTTGATTTCAGAATTTAAATAATCAAGAAAACATTGAAAACATACATGGCATGTTTGAAAACTTAAAAAATAAGAATAAGCATGGAATCTAAGCACGTTATGCTATCATATATAAATTAAACATGAAAACATGCTAAACTAAAAATAAAAATTGATCAAACATGCTTCAGATTGAAATATAAACATGCTGAAAACTAGAAATAAACATGAATATACTTAAGAATTTCAATATATGATTTGGCCAAAATTGTTTTCATTTACTTTCCTTATTTAGAACCCCATGAAGGCACTATGAAATGAAAATCCAAATCTTGGTCAATTGTCCTAATTTTTTTATATGTTGTTTATTTTGTTAGTTCATGTCATCTCATTTCGTTTCGGGTCATTTCGATGCCCTGAAGTATCCTAAATGTCAATTCTTTCTAATTTGGACCCCCTGAAGGGCATTTGGCAAATGAAAATCCTAATCTTGACCAATTATTCTAATTTTTGGATATGTTGTGCAATTGGTTGGTTCATGTCACCTTACTTCGTTTCATGTTGTTTTGAGTCCCTAAGGGTCACCAAATGAAACTTTTGGAAACCTACCAAATTTAGCCCGAAATGAGTCTAGTTTCATTTTGCACCCAATTTCATTGAATTGATCTTAAATTTCATTTAATTAATTACAAAGTTTTCAGGGTAATACAACCTACACTCCTTAGAAAAATTGTCCTCGAAATTTTTACATAACTAAGGATTTCTAGTGAATAGGTGTGGATACTTGGTCTTCATTTCACTTTCGTGTTCCTAGGTAGTTTCATCTACCTTTTGATGCTTCCACAACACTTTCACCAACAGAATATCCTTCGTTCTCAGACTATGTGCTTTGTGGTCGAGGATTCTGACTACTTCTTCCTCATAAGCACATAATCTTGAATGTCAAGTTCATACTTTCTCTAGTTTTCTATTAAGGTTTAAGGCATAAGACCTCAATATATCCTCTAGTGTCCGGGAGACTCTCTCAGACTTACTAACTTGATTTGTGGATCTGATTGATAGGAACTAAGCCACTTTAGTGAGACAATCCACAATTACCCCTATGATGTTTTCTTCCTAAGTCTTAGGGTATTCATAGCACCTAACCTATGTTTAATATGCTTATCCCATTTACTTTCCTCCATCAGGATTATGAGCTATTCGACTTTCCTTTTGTTCATCCTTGATCTGATGCAATAGGTCTGATGGCAAGACTTACTATAAAGATAGGCTTGTCTTTCATTTAGTGTTATATCAATCCTAAAATCTTTAATTATTTGGTATAGTTGTTTGAGGTTGAACATTTCTCACCTCTAACTCAGTGGAATTGACCACACAACAGGCTTTGGGATTGTTACTTTGAGTAACTAACACTTTCTTTCTCATTCAAATATTTAACATGGGGCAACAAAAGTTCTTAAGGAACTCATTTTCATTAATTGAAAATCAGAGGTACAAAACCTTATTGAAAGCCAAAATAAATGCTAACATGTAGTGAGTATTAAGAACTCTCTTCCACTAATTATATTTCAAAAATTAATTTTTTGTCCTAACTTCGGACTACTAGGGTTTCTACTAAGGTTATTGATCTTCTTGGGCCTCCACAGCGAACATTCTGGCCTGGTTTTGACCACGACCCTAATTCTGCCCTTGGTTGGCACTTTGTTGTTACTGTCTGCCCTGATGACGATCATTCTGACCTCCTCCCTGAGTGTTCTGTGGTTGAGGAGCCTAAGTGTAGTTACGCAATCCTTTGCAAGATGACCCTTCTACACACGAAGCACAACCCTTGCCTCCTGGATTGTTCTTATAAACTCGTTCTTCGCCTCCCCCTGTTTTTGTGGGGCCTTACTATTCTTATTCTTTTTCTGGGACCTGTGATCTTTTTCATTCACAAGCCTCTTATTTTTTCCTCTCAACCTTTGCTGTAGGTTGAGTTCTTACTCTAGGATCAGAGCTCTTTCCAAGACATCTCTATATGTCTTTAAGCCCAAAGTTATCACCACTTTGCGAATCTCGATCTTAAGACCTTGTGCAAATCTATTGGGCCTCATTCGTTCTTTCTTAATTAGTTCTTGAGGAAATTTGGCCAACTTTGTGAATTTTCTCTCATACTCAGTCACAGTGAGATCCCTCTGATTGAGTCACACAAAGTCTTCCTATAACTTTTTAAGGATTGCCTCCAGACATAACTTTTCACAGAAGATATTCTTGAACTCTTCCTAGTTCATCTTTTCAGCTTCAGTATTTACTTCATCAAACGTTTGTAGTATCATGACTCTAGATTTGGTTTCTAGGTTCTCAATTTGTTCAGTGGCCTAAAAGATTTTCTTCTAGGTTCTTTTCATGCATGGGTACAAGATTTAGTCTCAAAACAAATGAGCAATAAAGCATGCATATCACACAATCATACAATCAAGTTAGCACATCAAGGTTCCAAGCTTCCACTTAAGCTTATAGGTTCAAGTATCTCATACCACTCTAGCCCTTCTACTTAGGCTTTCACCTAGAACAGAACCGCACCCAAACAATTTTACTATTTGCTCGATGACTAAGGTTCCCGAACCCACTATTGTAATACCCCAAAATTTTGTCAAATAATTTAAAATAAATAAAACAAGTTAAGTGAATTAAATCCAAAGATTTTAAGAAAATTTTTGGTACAAATTGTGGGTTGGCACATGAAAAATAAAATATATTGGAGATAAAATATAAATCAGGCAAATAAGACCTTAATTTGATAATTAAATAAAAATTACAATTTAGTAGAATTAATTAGAAAATTTAAAGAGTTGCTTAAGAAATAATAAAGTATATATACACATATAGGTTAAATGTGTATGAATAAGCTGTATGTTAGCATAATAAATGTTAATACTACATATTATAGGAATATGCACATAGAAAAAACTTATATAATTAAATAAACATGTAGGGTACATGTATTTATTAAAAATAAATAAAAAATTATATAAATATTAATTTATAATTACGTAAATTATTATTTGAAAATGAAATATGAAATAAATAAAAAATACATAGAAATAGTAAATGTGGATTATTTAATTAAAGATATTAAAGAAATAGAAAAATATCTAATAAATACAATATTAAAATTCGGATAATAACATTATTAGAAAGCAATTTGGTAATTAGAAACTGCATCTAACGGTCCGAAATGAATCTGCAAAATCCAACGAATGAAATCGAAGCCCAAAATAGTACCCAGGATCACCAAATCATTGAAACCAACGGCCAGGATCGAACAATCTGCACGATCTGTAATCCAACGACCCAAATCAAGAGCACACCGAACACCCTGGAACACCAGATCACCACAGATCGGACGGTCTGAAATCAACACCTGCGATCCAACAGCCCAGATTCAAGATATCTTTGATCAATCAAGTCACTTGAGATCCATCAAACGATCTAGATCGAGGCACTATGAGAGGATCACGAACGGATGCTCCGATCGAAAAAATCGAACGGCCAGAAACGATCAGGGACGATCGGACGATCAGAATGAGTTTCAGTCATCGCAAAATGCGTGTATCGAGGACGATTCGAGTGTCCAAAGCAAAATCTTTATTCTTAAATCGCGAACCAACACTGCGCTCAGGGTAATCGAACGGTCCAGATTCACGCTTCTCTATTGATCAAGGATCCAACACTGTGCTCGAGGAATATAGAACCGTCCAGATGCAATCCGCCCGATCCGAGTATGTATTTGTGATACGAGGAAGATCCGACGGCTCCGATCCGCTGCTTGGAGATTATAATCCAATAAAATTCAAAAACAATCTAAAAAATTCAAAAAAAATCTAAAAAATTATGTTTCCAAATTCCAAACTCACTTGCTATCTTTCTATGCTTGGGGAGCATGAAAATTTGAATTATTGGCAAGTTTCCTACAAAGAAAACACCTAAAACTTACCATTCTACACTATTTTGAACTCTATATAAAGGACCCCTAATGCTCACATTGCGTTCATCCCAAATCAAGAGCATACTAGTCCCTCTTGACTCTCTCTAGCCTTTTTCTTGGCAATCCCCTTAGTTCTTGAGTGTTCTTGAGAGTTTATGAATTTTATTTAATTAATTGAGTTTATGAATTTTATTTAATTAATTGAGTTTATGAATTTCAATTATTTCTTGTATTATTGCCTTACTAAATTTTTGAATTTAAGCTATGTACTATTAAAAACAATCAAGGCATGAAATAATTGAAATAGAAGGAAAGGTAAGTGTGCGTTAGTTGTAAAGTAACCCGGCCTGGCCCACTGTTTGGTTTAGTCCACCATCAAGAGAATGGTGGCCATGTCCAATGCTTAAAGATACGGGGGTTGGGGTGTTACAAAGGTGGTATCAAAACCTAGGCTTTAGGTGCCTTAGGCTAGAAATAGAAAGTTAAGCCTAAACATGTGTTGATTAGGCTAGAAAATGGAAAGTCAAATATTAGTTGCTTGACAAAGAATTAGAAACTCAAATTAGGGTTTCACAGTGAATTAGATTGAAATTTAGTGCCCTACCTTCTATTTTTGAAAATTCAAAAATGTTTTAGAAAGTGTTCTCAAAAAGGAAAGATATGTTTTCAAATGTTTTGTTTCGATACAAAGACTACAAGTTAAAGCTGATAGTGGGTAAGCCTTGTGCCGAGTAAAGCTAAACATTAAGAGGGAGGTGGGTTATCCTGCCCGAGAAAGCGCGGTTGCTAAGCAAACTTCGGTCTCGCTGCCCGATCTGGAGGTTGTCCCACCAGCTTACACGAGTGGTCTGAGTTGAAGAACACCCTTATTTTCTAATAAAAGAAAACTAGAGGGTAGCAATTAGGGCAAAAAAAAGGGTGAATAGAAGTCGAAAGAGATGTCAAATGTGGTATCTTGACTAGACAGAGGTTGTGAGTCAACCAGATTGAACCTTAGGTCCAGAAAAAGACCCTAGGTAGAAACAGGGTGGCACAATGGATCAAAAGCATAAAACTCTAGGGCAGAGGCTAGAGACGAAAACTTGTGTGAAAACAGAAAATTGTTTGATCAGGACACGAAACCGGGAAGCTTCCGTATCTGTTGGTTTCTATGTAGTATGGGATGCATAGGAATTCGGGGGTATGGAGGAAGCCTGGACTCGGAGAAGGATGGACCATGTGTGGTGAATGATTGGTAACTCCGGAAGAACGTGTTTCTCTATGCTCACTGGTATGGGACGGTGGAGTATAGTTGGCTCGGGAACCTTAGTTATCAAGACATTTGTGAAATTGTTTGGGTGCGACTCTATTCTGAGTGAAAGCCTAAGTGGAAGGGGTAGAGTAGGATGAGACACTTGAACCTGAAAGCTTAGGTGGAAGCTTGGGACCTTGCTGTGCTAGCGTAATTGTGTGATATGCATGTTGTAATGTTTATTTGCTTTAAGACCAAATCCTGTACCCATGCATGGAAAGAACCTAGAAGAAAAACCTTTAGGCCACTGAACAAATTGAGAACCTAGAGACATGAATCTAGAGTCATGGTAGCACGAACGGAAC
>JAJIYU010012661.1:0-14442 GCA_030144865.1 Tinospora cordifolia
CTTCTTGCAAATCAGCTATTCGTATTGCATCTCCTTGCGAGAATCGATCATAAAGATCTTTCCATACATCAGCAGCATTATCGATCCATAAAATGCTCTTTGCAATTGAATCAGAAACAGATCGAATAATCCAAGAATATACCATTGTATTGCATCTTTCCCAGGCTGAATAAGTTTGATCATCCCTTGCAAGAACAGGAATGCTTCCATCAACAAATTTCAGCTTATTCTTTGACAGCAAAGCAACTCTCATGGATCTATACCAAGACTGATAATTTGATCCAGCAAGAACCGGAGAAACAAGAACCAATGAAGGATTTTCATTGGGATGAAGATAGTAAGGACCATCTTCAGGTCTATGAAGCATCAATGGTGTTGTTGCCATTGATGAAAACTCAACTTGTGATTCAGTCATGAATCAGGAACAAGAGGAACAGAAAATCTCTGATTCCATATCAGAAAAACAAAGTTCAGAAAGAAATATCAGAAAAATAGAGTTCAGAAAGAAAACTTTCCATTAATTTTCATTTACAACAACCTTAGCTATTTATACTAGAGGTTGTTATCAATTAATTACAGTTACAACCATGGTTAGAACAAGTAACCAGCTTAATAAAAACTAATCATAGTTAGCTAACAGATAATAATTAACTAACGAATAATAATATGATCTGATATCGCTTTTGTTCTTTTTCACGCACAAGCATCAACTACAACGCACATAGCAATGGCCCATGTTTTCCTTTCTTCTTCTTTCACAGACCAGCAATAGGGTAGCCGTGCATCTTCTTCATTTTCTTGACTGCGACCATAGCTGCTGCTGCTTCTTTGTCCAAACACACCAGCAGCTCGCACAGTTACTGGTTTTCCTTCGTTCCTCTTTTCTGTTCGCAAAACACAGCAACAACCATGTTTCTTCTTCTCTTCTTCGTCTGGCAGTAATAGCAGCAGCAGCTACTTCAATCTTCTTTCCTTCTTCGTTTTAGTCTGCCCAAATCGCCATAGCAAGATTTAGAAATTTCTTCTTCTTTGTTCATGCTGCACTAGCTAGGACCCTTCTTCTTTGTTCGCACCAGCTCGTGCCAGCAACATCAAGATCTGTTTTCTTTATTCTACGCACACAACCAAATCGCATGAGCTGCTTCGTTCTCACCAAATCACACCAGCTCATCTTCTTCGTTTCGATCCAAACGCTACAACTTCTTCTCTTCTGGTTTTCTTCTTCTTTGCATCTTCTTCTTCTTCATGTCAGCCTAAACGTAGCAGCTTCTTCTTTTTTTTTCTTATTGTTTGATCGTCATCCTCCAACTAACAAAACCCCCAAATCAATCTTTGCTCCAAATCACAAAATGCACATCCTCTTTGTTTTTCTCTTGTTTTTCTTCCGGATCCTTCTTTTTTCCTCAATTTTTTTTATTTTCTCTTTTGACCAACAATTCATACACACATTCATATATATATATATATATATAAACATAATTTTTTAACCAATTATTTACTTGATTAATTTATTTTCACATTTGTTGTCAACATGTACGCCTTTAAAAATGACGAGTTGTTATAGTTAAGATTCATCTTTGTCCCCAACTAAGCTTGTAATGCCTGCCAAAATCGGGACATGAACCTAGTGTCTCTATCAGATACTATGGACAATGAAACCCTATGGAGCCTCATGATCTCTCTAATATAAAGTTGGCTCAATCGCTCCATTGAATCCTTGTTATGCATAGGAAGAAAGTGGGCAGATTTCGTCAAACGATCTACAACTTCCCAAATAGCATCATGCCTCTGCTGTGTACGGGATAGTCCTATAATGAAGTTTATGGTGATGTGTTCCTACTTCCATTCTAGTATAGATAAGGGCTGTAAAGATCCACCGGGTCTCTGATGCTCAGCCTTAACCTGCTGGCACATATGACATCTCTAAACGAAGATTGCAATGTCTTGTTTCATTCTGGGCCACCAATATGTGTGTTTGACATCTTGGTTTTAACACCTCAGTTCTCGGTCCTTCGTTTTTGTCAAGTCTGTCACGCATGGAGAGACATGACATTTAATGTCGGTACACATGCTCATCTACCAAGAACTATGACGTTATTATTCTCACATTTAATTCTCATTAAATATCTTCTGGACATACCAAATCTCATACAAATAATTCATCAATCTCTTAAACACGCCAAGAGATATCAATAGGAGATAAATCATAATAAATCTCATCAAAACTCATGGATTAAACTGAATAAAACTAGACGTGAGTGTTCAAGTAATAGTCTGAAAATAGGCCCATGTGGCCCAATACCAACTCCTAAAAATATTGGTCATCTACCCACTTCGAAAAATGTTCATAAACATAAATAAAGCAAATCAAATCACAACCTCCCCAGTAAATTCTATGAATATCTAAACAACACCCAACCGTACTGTAACTCGAAGTGTCTCAAAAACTACCTGAAATGGAAATGTTGAGGTGAGCTCGAGAGCCTAGTGGATCTTACACAATACATCAATAGCATTATTTAAATCAAATACAAAGCATGCAAACACTTATCATACATTAGGTGTTTCAAACATTAAGTTATCAACAATCGTTAATTAGACCGAGGGGTTTAACCCTGGTGTTCTCTCATCATTATCATGTTGGAAAAGACGAGGAAAATGCACTATATGTCAGATTCCAACGGGACTGGGGCACACCCATCACCCAACCCGGGAACTAGGGTCACACCCATCGCCCAATCACCAAAAAATAGGGTTAGAACCATAGTTCTATCATCAGGAACTAAGGGCAAACCCATCATTCCTTATCGTGAGAACACCCACAGTGATCCCCATGGACTAATGTGACAATATGTGGTTCAATTCTTAATTTAACTTTGTTTGTGTATCAACAAACCTGTCATGACAAACATAATTATCATTTCATCATGTATAGCACATCATTGTACAGTAACGTAATCATGCTGATCATCTCATAGAAACATAACTAAAGCAACAATCATCTCATGTTATAAAGCTTGTAAACGCCAAACATGGACATATAACTCAAGTTGTTCTACATTCATGCCATTCACAAATTATATAAACAACATTCAAGCATGCTTTTAGGCATTCAAGAAATGTAAAGACACCACATGTTTAGTATTAAAATTTAAACAATACTAGGAAGCAAGAAAATCACTTCCATCTGTTGTTATGCTCCGCTTGTTCTAATCCTCGTTCTGATGATTCGAATCCTCAACGTATAATGGTTTGATATCATAATTTAGTATTCTTAAACCATGATTCAATGCCCACTTAAGCTAAGTAGTAATTGGTGTGCATCTATGTAATATTTGGTGTGTAATATCATGTTCTTCTTCTGTGTTTGCAGTAGAAAGCGATACTACCAAAGTTACTCGGACCTGTGCTTAAAAACTTGAAAAATAGGGTTTGGGACACAGTGCCGCAGTCGCCAAAATCGGCAACACATGTTACCGCGATCGGTTACCACAGTAACCAGTGCACATACTAGTTTTTCAACACATTATTACGGTCAGTTACTATGGTAACCAGAGGGATTCGTGATCTGTGTGTGTGTTACCACGGTCTGTTACTGTGGTAACTATAGGATTTCCAGAAAATGCAATGTTTTTGCATGCATTGTCTCGTTCGTGGTTTCCCTATGTGTTTAACACTCTAATACACACACATTTAACTTAAAACACACATCAAACTAAAAGAAATCTTTATACCTCGATGTTCCACACTTTTCCCTTTCGTTTCTCGCTAAAAAAGGCTCCAAACACTACCAAAAATCTGTGTTTCACAAGCAACAAGCATATATGTAAGAAAATGTCCAACCATGATAGAAAGTTGTGATTCAAGCTAGAGTTTTGTGATTTACCTTTGCACGAGCTGTTTCGAATCATGTCTCAACTCAAATCCACCTTTGATGATGTTGTTTTCTATGACTCTAAGCTTAAGAAACTAGTAGATAGGGGTTTGAATAGATTAGAAATACTTTAGAACACCTTTGGGAAGAGGAAGGGTCTGTCTATGGCAACCAGGAAGGTTTCTGTGCGACCGTGCATGAGAATTAGGGTTTCTGCTTGCAATTCACACATATTTATAATTTTTTACATATTATTGCAGTAACATGTGATTAACACATCAAAATTAGAGTTTTTGGCGCATAATCGTAGTAGGTTACCACGATAACTAGAACGATGCCATTTTCACACTTTTTTAATTTTTTCGAGCATTACCACAGTAATCCAATTTATCACCATGGAAATCAGAGCCTTTTGTCCTTTTTGTGTCTTCATGATATTTTTTCAAATTTTTCATTAATTTTTACAATTATGCGAAGTTTATTTTCACTTGTATTTCATAATTGTTTATAATTTTTTAAATTATTTATTTATTTTATTTTATATTTAAAACTCCCAAAATTTTATAATTTGTTCTTTGACTTTTGGGGTATTACATTGGTACATCTTATTGGCACCCTGATGAACAAAGTATCTCGATTGGTGTAGCTCCTCGAGCACACTACGTCTCAGGCTAGCATCGTCCGATGCCCATATCCATCCGTTAAACCTCAGTGCACCTTGTGAATCAAGTAACTACTATCTATGAGAAGTGTCCTTTGTCCAAGCCCTGAATATATCATAGTCTACATCACGGGCTATCTTTCTATCATCTCCTGAACTTGAGCTGGTTGAGTTGTAATCTGTGCACTGACTCTGGCCTGAGAAGATGACTCATGGATACTCATGATCTTGGCAAAGTCAATTATCATTTACTTAGGAGACATGTGTCTAGCCATGCATGCAGTCTCAACCTGTTTTAGACTTAAAGCATCAGCCACTACATTAGCCTTCCCCGGGTGGTACTCAATAGTGAAGTCATAATCCTTCAACAACCCCATCCACCGCCTCTGTCTCATGTTCAAATCCTTCTGTGTAAATAAATATCTGAGGCTCTTATGATCCGAATAGAGCATGAAACGCTTGCCATAAAGATAATTTCGCCATATCTTGAGTGCGAATACTACTGCGGCCAACTCTAGGTCATGTACAGGGCAGTTCCTCTCATAAACTTTCAACTATCATGAGGCAAAAACAACAACCCTGTCATCCTGCATCAATACATAGCCAAGGCCTATCTGTAATGCATCAGTGTATCTGGTCAACTCTTAGTCGGGCTCTAGCAACACTAGTACTGGGACCATTGTAAATCTCCACTTAAGCTCAAGAAAGACATCCTGGCACTCTTCAATCCACACAAATAGAGCATGTTTCTTGGTCAGCTTTGTCATCGGAGCTGCAATCCTCAAGAAGTTTTGGATGAAACAACGATAATAACCTACTAAACCCATGAAGTTGTAGATTTCCATCATCATGGTAGGTCTCATCTAGCAAATAATCGCCTCAACCTTAGCCGGGTCAATAGAAATATCCTCAGCTCTAACCATGTGACCCAAAAATCAGCCCTCAAATAACTAAAACTCACACTTGCTGAACTTAGCATACAACCTATGCTCCCTCAAGGTGTGTAGTGCGATCCTCAAGTGCTCAGCAGGCTCCTCATGAGATCGCAAGTAGATTAAGATATCATCAATGAAGATAATCACAAAGGCATCGAGATATGGCTGAAACATTCTCTACATGAGGTCCATAAACATAGCTGGGGCATTTGTCAAGCTAGACGACATGACTAAAAACTCATAGTGCCCATACCGAGTGCGGAATGCAGTATTCTGTACATCTTCTTCCCTAACTCTCAGCTGATGGTACCCAGATTTAGATCAATCTTTGAAAACACCTTGACACTCCTCAGTTGATCAAATAAGCCATCGATACATGGAAGAGGGTATTTATTCTTGATTGCCACCTTGTTCAACTGCCAGTAGTCAATGCATAAACGGAGGCTTTCGCCCTTCCTCTTCACAAACAATACTAGAGCACCCTAAGGTGATACACTAGGAGAGATGAAACCCTTACTCAACAACTCCTCTCGCTAAACCTTCAACTCCTGCAACTCCATAGGCGCCATGCAGTAAGGAAGAATCGATACAAGTCGTGTCCCTAGAATAACCTCGATGATAAAGTTGATCTACCACTTAGGGGGCAAGCCGGGTAGATCTTCAGGGAACATGTTAGGGAAATCTTTGACAACAGGGATCTCATCAATACTCAATCGTGAAGGTGTCTCATCTATGGTCATCAAACTAGCTAGAGTATCAATCTCATGCTGCGTCACCAATTTGCCATGAGTACTCTGCCTATTTGTTGCTCTACCTTGAAAAACAATAGTCGGTTGTCCTAGAATTTGATACACAACCCTCTTGGCAAAGCAATCCACATGTGCTCAGTACACAGCTAACCAATCCATACCGAGTATGGCATCAACCTCGAGAAACTCTAACACTCAAAGGTCTAAAATAGTCTTAAAGTCCCCCAATCTAAGTACACACCTCTCACATATCATGTTGGGATAGACACATTCCCCAGCAACATTACTCAACATCAACCAAATAGGAGCCTTGATTGGTCTGAGTCTCAATCTATCTACAACACCTCCAAAAATAAAAGACAAAGTAGAACCAGCATCAATCGAACATAGATGAATAACAGAGTGAAACAGTACCTTCCACCAAGGTCCTCGTCAAGTCAGGGTCAAGCTAGGTGATGGTCTATGCTCTATCTCTGATAGCTGGGGCAGAAGAACTAAGAGCCACTACAAGAGTCGGATACTCAGCCCTCTTGTGTCCAACCTGTCCACACTAATAACATGTAAGGGGTGGCCTCTGTCATCCCTGATAACTCTAACTTTGTTCACAGCCTCAACCACGACTTTTGCCTTGGCCCCCCTAAAAGGTACTCTGCTGCTCTATTGATGGTTGTGTCTAGATAGGAGTGGCTACAAGTGTAACTATTATCGTGGAGGCCTAACTGGGAGCAGTGCTTGCCTGTTCCTCAAAAAACTTCCTCTTCTTATGCCTCTAGTGATAACCACGGCCTTGATAACTTACAGATCCACCTCTATATGATGGCCGAGTTTGTAACTGTGTTTAGTGCTATGGCTGGGGAGTACTACTCAGTACAACAAAAAGCTTAGGACGCTCATCCAACCCGTCCATCTTATACTATAGGGCCTTCCTCTAGATCTCCTCTAAGGTCCGAGCCCTAGATGTAGAAGTTGTTTACCTGATAGCGACCCTCAGTCCTCATCGATAGAATTCAAGCCTCTCTCTCTGCTTGGCTATCGATTCAGATGGATAAGCCTCCAATTGTAGGAACTAATGTGTATACTCTCTCACTGTCATGATCCCCTAGCTCAGGCTTAGAAACTTAACCTTCTTAGGTTCCCGCTTAGTCTCTAGACGTAAGCCTCAAGAAAAAGCTTTGTAAACCTGGTCCAAGAGGTGATCAGACCATCTATACTCCTTGTAGATTGTCACCATCTAGCAGCCTCACCCTCCAACATATGTGCTGAGAAGAAAACCTGGTCTGCCTCAGATAATTGTAAAGTCTCAGCGTTCTTCTCCATGTTAAGTAGCTAGTCCTCTATTACCTCTAGGCTGATGCCACCTCTGAACCTCTCAGGGCACAAGTCCATGAAGCTCTTGAGAAGTTCAACATAAGCTCTCTCATCTCTCTGTTTGTCTGGGATAGGAACAGCAAGAGTTTTCATTGCTTCAACTGCTGGCTTAACAGCTCTTGGTATAGGTAGAGCGGGCTGCAGCACTACTGGCTTAGCCCTTTGCCTCTCTGCCTCCATCTTGTTGAGTCGCTTTGCTATCTGGGCTTGGGTAACCTTAGTACACGCCCTAATCATAGCCTTGAGCAACTATATAGGGTCTTGCTTGGGCTAAGCTGAAGGTGGTGGTGGCTTCGGCTCCCTAGGCCTGAGCGGTGGTCTGCCCTGCCTGGGTGGCATCTCTATTTGCATTTCGAATCGAAGTATTGGTTGTTCATCCATTTAAAATAGACTTGACTCTAAAAGCTTAGTAATGTTGTACATTCTGTTCAAAATACGTTTTATGATTGATAGTCTCTCCTTTTTTTCCTTTAAGTTTGGGATTTTGTTTACTTTCACAATTATTCTGATAGCACCTTGGTCCTTAATTTGTTAGTGTTCTTCAAATTTTTGAACGTAGCCTCTGATACCAACATTGTCGGGGCCCATTCCCTAAGCCGAAGGGCAACCCAACCGGCACAGTGACCCGACGAACCCACTCACAATGTCAAGTTTGCTCGATCACTATTAAGCATTTCCAATTGCAACAACAAGTGATATCAGAATAATTTAAGGATTCAAGTGCGAAAGTAAGCACAAATTTTAGAGAGTTATCATTTATATTAAAGATTATCTCATTTCAAAAATACAATTGACCATTAGATATAGACATACAAGAGACCAACCTCTTGATAGAACCAAAAAGGTAAAGGAGCACCAAGGGAACTAGGTATTACCACGCCTTTCCCTTTGTCAACTACTAATAAACTGAACTGTTAGTAGAGTAGTAGGCCTAATTTGTAAAGTGGCTCAGTGAGTAGAAAAACTAGCATATTACCTATAACTAGCATTCCAAAAACAATGCATGTATGCATGAACAGTAATAGTGAAACAATGTTTAATAACATGACATGTAGTAAAAATAGTTATAGACAATGCAACAATTAAAGAAGAACAGTTTGAATACATGCTAGTTGAAAATTGCATCTGGGTTAGGGTTTCAAACCATCAAATCCAACACTATGGTCATCTCTCGAGCGGGTCATGAGTCAGGCATACCGGCCACTTAAGCGGGTCATGAGCTAGGCGTATTTATCGAATACCCTAACCCCATGTTCGGTCCTCAACTATCGTCACTCGAGCGGGTTTGAGGTTAGGTGCACTGATCATATGCCCTGACCCCAATTCTCAAACCTCGAGTCTAAATCCAATCACATCATGTACCCTGATCCCGCTCTTGGACCTCGAGCCTATGGTTTCATTATCGGTGTACATCTATATATGTATATACTCCAAACCAATTAATATAACTCAAATCACCTAAAACCATTTAACCAATATCATTTCACACACATTTTATGCAAGGAATACAAGTTAAAGTAACACCTGAATTAAACTACTCACCTTGAGTCCCATGCACAGATGTCCCGTCGACATGCTGCCCAGTCCCGCAATATACACTCAGATTTGTGTCATTTAAACTCAATTTCAGTTCCTTTTCAAACATAGCTTAATTCTAATTCTACTATCCCAAACCGGTCTCAGTTAACCCAAATTTGGTCAAAATTGGTCAACTTAGTCAAAATTAGCCAACATTGGTCAATTTGGGTCAAATTAGGTCAAAAACCCAATTTTCCCACACTAAGTCAATTTTCCAACTTTATGTTCTATCTGCGCAACAGATTTTCCAATTTTTCTACTATCAATCCGTGCATCGGATTTGTGCAAAAGTTTTCATATTTGATCTAGACCCCATGAATATTCAATAAAATTTTAGATTGACGTTTGTGGACTTCATTTCATATGGTTTTCAAGTGGAAAATCAGTAACTATGAAATCTCAGATTTCATGTGATAAACAGTCACATTGTGCATCAATTGACCCACTTAACCATCTCCATTTTGGGCGAAACTTGGTACAATCATTTTTGTGTTATCTAGAAAGGTGTCCACAAAATTGCAGCTCAAAATAGCAAGTTTTGGTCAATCAATTGGTTCCCCAAATTCTCAACTATGCAATAGGTGGCCATTAGTTCATAACGTTTCATGATTGTCAAGGTCTATTTTCCCCTTCTTAAACATCTAACTTGTGGCCATTTTTTACACCTATTGCATGTACTTAGATCATAGTAATATTTCCCTTCAAAAGTCATGCAAATTAGAGATAATAAATGACTAAAACTTACCCACACATTTCATCAAACACACAACATGCACCTTCCACAAACTCAAAGATTTTTCTGAGTGTCAAACACCTAACTAGTAGGGCATCTTTACAAGCATGGAAAATTATGAACACAGAATTTTGTGGTTAGAGACTTATACCTTCTCGTAGCCTCTAGTATCAAAATCATGCACCAAAAGTTTCGGCTCCACCCGACTCCTCTATGCGTTTCGAAACTTGCCTCCAAGTTGCTCCAACACCACGTTTTTCTGTCATAGTTCGTGGCACCTTGTAAAAAATATTCGAGGGCTTAGATTTGGTTTTTCGGCGGTTGGAACTTGAAATATACATTACAAACGTGGGATAGGGTGCTTTTACCATAGGAAATGATCGCCAAATGGCTACGCAAACATTCCTTCAAAACCCAGATCACACAACCCCTCTGCTGCTACTGTTTAACTATGTTGGACAACCCTATTTCATGGTCATTTCTGTCTCAAACAGCTGGGCGTTTAGACCAAAGGTAAGAACGGCCTTAAAGAGTGTAATGAGGGCTTTCCAATGGCTATAAGATCATACAGATCAGAGTTGGAATGAAGAAGTTATGGGTGGTTGAAAATGGCTTGTTGCAACAGAAATTTGCAAAAACACCAATTTTTGTGTTGCTTTGGGGGATTTTTGCACGACCCAAATGATGCCACGTGACCCGGGGGTGGCTTGGCATGGTGCCCCGCTAGTCGAAGTCCAAGGATTCGGTCAGTGACAGTGTCAAACGATGAAAATTCGGCTTCAAAACCAAGGGCAACACCTTGTTTTCTGCTGCTGTTTTGCTAAAAATGGGGAAGGAGAGAGGAGAAAGGAGAGGGAAGAGGAAGGCTGGGCACATGGGCCCTGGGCGCTGGGCCAACCCATGCACCCAGCCCGGCTTGCACGACTTGGGCAATCCAGGCCCAGGTGCCTGGGCTACCTATGTGTAATATATATATATATTGGTTTTCCTTATCTTTTCTTTTCTTTTTCTTTTCATTTTCCTTTCTCTTTCTTTTATTCATGTTGTTTTATTTTATTTTTTTATAAATTTACTTATTTTCTTATTTCCATCTCATTTTCTTCCAAAATTTCCATTATACTCATATTTCAATATTCTTGCATTTTTTTTTCTAAAAATTTCATATTTTACCCACATACCAACATTTTTCTCTCAAAAATCAAATAATTGCCCAAAATTTTATTCCTTCCAAAAATTTAAATAATAACTACAAAAATCATATTTTCTCAATAATTAACGTATTCTCTTTCCAAAATGATATTTCTTAATTAATCTAATTTTTTAATTAAATGGGTAAAATTACAAAAAAATTGAGAAAATTCATGTCTTTCATTAAAATTATGTGAATACGTATATTGAATCCATAAATTTTGTGTCTCAAAAACATGGGTCGTCACAATTTTATCATATAATATACATCACTTATATATGTTAATCATCTCATGGTATCAAGGATAAGGCCATGCTTATCTCATGTTATAAGAGCATGTAATCATCAAGCATAGATAAAACAATCATGTTATTCAACATTCATGTAAAACATATGAAATCATGACATCATATCATTATTCAAGTGCACCCTAGCATGCTCCTAGGCATTCAAAGCAATGTAAACACACATATGTTCAGCATTAAAATTCAAATAATACTATGTAGTAAGGTATCACTTCCACCAATCAATTTGAATCCCTTGGGCCCTCTTCTTGCTACCTCAAGAGCTTGAATCCTCTACCTTGAAAGATTAAAACTACTTTCTTAGCATATGATGCATTTTTAACGTTGTTTACTCATATTTAATGATTCCTTAATCATAAAGGTGTGTGGTATGTAGAATAATCATAATAGATGAGCAACATTGTAATTTTACTTCTGTGTATTGCGATAGAAGGGAGGGGTATTGCAGTAACTAGAATGGGTATGTGAGGGGTAAAGAGAAGAAGCCGACACATTACCACAGTAACCACGGTACATGTGCAAAATGCATAGGGTCTCAAATGTGTTACTATAGTAATTAGAGAACCCTAATCGCACTACTGCGATAGACTACTATATTCTAGGTATGTGAATAGTGCACTACCACGGTAGGCTACCGCAGTAGTCACATTATTTTCAGAAATTGCATTTTGTTCATGAGTGTCTCGTTCCCTCTCATGTATGGGACTTTGATGCGCTAACTTAGGACTCAAAAATATGAATCATAGAGGGCAGAAAGACATTATACCTTGTTACTATATGTTTTTTCCTTCATTCGCCTCATTTGTTCGTCCCAAGAGAATGCTTTGGACGTCTTGGTGTTTTGTTATCTCGAACAAGATGAGTGCATTCTTAAGTAATGCAAAAACAGTGTTAAAGACATGGAATCTATGTGGAAACTAGTACGTTACCTATGTACAGTCGTTCGTGAAGGCGTCATAGTCCAAACCCTCACGGATTTGTGTAGTTTCTCTCTTGTTAATACTTGTGAGCCAGTTATAGGAGAGTGGAATGGATTAAACTAGTCTAAAACGCTTATGGAAGGATGTTAAGGTTGACTGTAGGGTGAAACAACGAAATTAGAGTTTCTGTGCAACTATTCGACATATATATTCTGTTCATTACTGTGGTAATGTGATAGCATTACCTCGTTAACCCAAAATTTTATTATTTCTGGGTTTTTAACCGCATTACCGCAGTAGTCCATAACACTACTATGGTAACCATTGGTTGGTTACTATGTAGTGTTCGATTGTTCGTCTTGGTTCGCCAATCCTTTTGTGCTTCCACTTGTATATTCTAGGTACTGTGGTTATGTGGATTTTCTCAAGGTTTATTGTACTTGAAATATTTTTATTAAATTTAATTTAAATAATTAAATTTTGTACAAACTTCCAGGTATTATAGTTCGTACCTCGAAACCTCTCATCCTTAGGCTAGTTTGGCACATCTGAAGATCCATCAATCAGCTCTATCTCAAGTCTATCACGATCCAATGTCTGCAGTTTAGAACCTCTCATCCTTAGGCCAAGTCTGGCACATCTGAAGATTCGTACTCTTATCTCAAGACTATCATGATTCAATACTCGCACCTTGAAATCTCTCATCCTGAGGCTAAGTCAGCACATCTGAAGATCTGTCAATCAGTCCTATCTCAATGCAATATGCAATGCATATAGCACCCAATTATGTAACAACAACAAGTAGAATAAAAGATTAAATAAATAAATCAAATTACTAATCACAGATTAATTTGATTGCCCACGTTCTCCCACTCGTTGGTCGCATCCCCCAATATCAAGTCAAATACCAAAAGCTTATACCGTTGACACATGTCTCATTTTTAGTATATAATAACCAACCTCTTCACAATTTTGCTATACAGTACATTAAATAAGAAAAATTAATTATTTTTTATGTTACACTTTTTTTTCATGTGAAATATTTCATAATGCTATACAACATTATATATATAATGGTTATGTATATCCTTATATATATAACATTACTTAATGCATAACATTACATTATATAACCTTATATATATACATATACATACATACGTATACATATATATATATATATATATATATATATATATATATATATATATATTATTAATCTATTAACTTTTCTCCAATTGCATAAATACAAATTTAATCTATCAATTGATCTCCAAAAATCTTAATTTTGGTGTAATTGAATCTAAAATTTCGTTCTTAAAATTTATGTACCCCTCAATTAAAATTTCTTCATTACTACATATACCCCCTATGCGTCAGCTTCTAATTACCATATAAATTTTTAGGGACTACAAGGGTACAAATAAATTTTATATCTATGTTCTACTCAATGATATGAGCACAATGATATATATATATATATATATTATGTAGTTTTACTAAGCAAAAATACACCCTAGTTTTGGTCATACAATAAATTATCACTTTTACTAAAAATCACACTAGAAAAACTAAAAACTAAAATTCACAACTGTCTTATTTTTTTACATTGAAAAGAAGCAAGATTAACTCACTAAAATGACTGATTTCCACAAAATAGGTGGTTTTTTCTTCCTTCTTCTTTCCTCTTCTTTCTTTGGTTTTCTTTTCTTGACTCTTTTTTTTTTCTTTCCCATGGTTGAGTTGAATGAGAGAATAATAGAATGAGAGAAGCCCATTCCATTTGTATAGTCATTTATGATGTGGGTCTGATGCAAAAATAAATAAATAAATAAATAAAATTCAAGATAAGCTTTCTCTCCTTCTCCTTTATCTCACACATCATCCAAGTTTTCATCATTTTCTTTATTTAATAAAAGTGAGCCCCATTATCTCCCCATACTAATTATCATTATATATATTTATTTTTTTCATGGGTCCCACCACCATCTTTATTACATATTTCATTTCATTTCTTTCTTTTTTTACCTCAAAATGAATCCATTATCTCTTTTTAAGTAATTCTTTTAATTATTACAACAACATATACATTATTCTTTTATAATTCATTATATTACTACTACACACATT
>JAJIYU010012662.1:0-14420 GCA_030144865.1 Tinospora cordifolia
TCTATTTATTTTAATAAAATATGATAAAATGTGTTTAAAATGTAAAATTCTTACATAATTTCACTAACTATGCAAAAATAATAATAATAATAATAATAATAATAATAATAAACCATATAGTATTATTATGGTTAATAATGAGTTGCATTATACCATTATTCATGTATTATCCATCGCTTGTTATTTTATACTAACATTCTACTATTACTCACATTATTTTATGATTATTCATGTGCTATACATACGTTTGATCGAATTTTATTCACATTTTATCCTTGTATTATTCACATATTATCCCCGCATTTTTTACCAACACAACCGAATATATTTTATACACGTATTATTCAGTTATTATTTTTGTATTATACCATTATTCACGAAATATTCATCGATTGGTATGTTATACCTCTACTATTATTGACATTATTCCATAATTATTTATATGTTATGCATACATTATGCCGCATTTTTATATCAACAACCAAACAATTTTTATACTCACATTATTAAGATATTATTATTGCATTATACCATTATTCATGCATTATCCATCACTTGCTATTTTATACCAACATTCTACCATTATTCGCATTATTTCATGATTATTCATATGTTATACATACATTATACCAAATTTTATTCACATGTTATCCCAGCATTTTTACCAAAACAATATAACAATTTTATACCCATATTATTCAGTTATTATGCTTGCATGATACCATTATTCACGCATTATCCATCAGTTGGTATGTTATACCTCTATCATTACTAGCATTATTTCATAATTATTCATATATTATGCATACGTTATATCACATTTTGACATCAACAATCGAACAATTTTTATACTCGCATTATTCAGATATTATTCTTGCATTATACCATTACTCGCCTTATTTCATGATTATTCATATGTTATACATACGTTATACAGAATTTTATTCACATGTTATCCCTGCATTATTCACATGTTATCCCCGTATGTTTTACCAAAGCAATTGAATAATTTTATACCCATATTATTAAGTTATTATTCTTGCATTATACCATTATTGACGCATTATCCATCGGTTGATATGTTATACCTCTACCATTACTTACATTATTCCATAATTATTCATATGTTATGCATACACTATATCGCATTTTTATATCAACAATTGAACAATTTTTATACTTGCATTATTTAGATATTATTCTTGTATTATATCATTACTCACATTATTTCATGATTATTCATGTGTTATACATACGTTATACCGAATTTTTTTCACATGTTATCCCTGCGTTATTCGTATTTTATCCCCGCATTTTTTAACAAAACAACAGAACAATTTTATACTTGTATTATTCACTTATTATGCTTGCATTATACCATTATTCACATATTATCCATCTGTTGGTATGTTATACCTCTACCATTAGTTGCATTATTTCATAACTATTCATATGTTATACATACGTTATACCGCATTTTTATATCAACAATCGAACAATTTTTATACTCGCATATTTAGATATTATTCTTGTATTATATCATTACTCGCATTATTTCATGAATATTCATATGTAAAAAAAATACGTTATACCGAATTTTATTCACATGTTATTCTCGCAATTTTTTACCAAAGCAACCGAACGATTTTATACTCATATTATTCTGTTATTATTCTTGCATTATACCATTATTGACGCATTATCCGTCGGTTGGTATGTTATGCCTCTACCATTACTTGTATTATTCCATAATTATTCATATGTTATGCACATGTTATACCACATTTTATTCATATGTTATCCCTGCATTATTCACATGTTAACCCTGCAGTTTTGTATCAACAACCGAACAATTGTTATACTCGTATTATTCATATATTATTCTCACATTATATTACAAAAAATATAAAAAGAAAAAAAACCAGTTCCTGCCCTAAAACAAAATCATGTGAGAATACTCATCTTCTTCAAAGTCACTGTTGTTCGATAGTCTTCTTTGTATGTTTAAGTTCTTCGATTTTCGTTGCTCATTTTTCTTCTGTTAATTTTTAGTTGTTCTTCTTCTTCTTCTTTGGGTATTTGAGAACGAAATATCTACTTCTACATTTGGGAACGAAATATCTGCTTGTAACGGTTGATCTTCTTCTTTGTGCATTTCAGTTCATCAATCTTCTTTATTTGTCTTTCTTCTATTAATCTTCATTCGTTATCTACAGAATCGTTGCAAAATAGCTGCAGAATCAACAAAATCATCTGCTTGTAACTATTATTGTTCTTCTTTGGACGTTTGGGAACGAAATCTCTACTTGTGTTAGGTACAAAATTTCTGCTTGTGGGTTTGGTAACTGTTGTTGTTATTCTGTTATTATTATTATTATTATTATTTTTTGGTTGTTCTTGTTTCTTTTTTTCCTTTTTTATTAAAGAAACCTTATGTTTGGTTTCATTGCATATCGTAACTCAAAAACATGCTTGAGTCTCAAAAAAAAAAAAAGATTAGTAGCCAACCATTCACATTTTCTGGATGCTAAGACTACCTTATTAATTTTTTCTATTGACTTATTTTTGTTCTTCCATTTAGGAATTGATATATTTAGCCACATATACATAAAAAATGGGTCCATATTTCAAGGATAACTCTCACATATAAAATTAGATAGCATTATTTATTGCTTGCTTGCATTATTCGAAATCTAAGTAATTTTTATTTTTTTAGGTAGTCTCAAGAGTATAGAGATAGTGCTCGAAATTTTATCAATTTTGCACATGCAAGTTTAGAAAATATAAACATAATATCGTGACCTTGTACAAAACGCAAGAACTTGAATCGCCACCATTATGATTTAGTATATGAGCATTTAGTCATAAAATGTAACACCCCAATTTTCAACCGGACCTCCGTTCACGTGTTGTCTCATGTGTGGATTGTCGCCCGTTGAAAATCAAGATGCTACTAAAATTCTTTCTTCCGTCCAAATCTTTTCCGATTCAAATTCAAATTCTAGTTGAGTGTTTTTAAACAAATATTTGAGAATACATGTTAAATAAAACCAAAAGATCAAAACAATCTTTCTTTGTATTCACCGGAATTCATATAACGATTAATGAAAAATCATCGGAGTTAAAGCAACAGCGGAGAAAAAAAACATCAAAATCATCTTATACTGATTTAATCATCTGAAATCCAAAACCAAGATAATTACATATACAACAATGAGATTAAATTCAACGGAAACTTATACATAAAATTCCTTTTATAATTAAATGAATGCAATACAACTTCTAAAGTCACCTATCTTGGATGACCTCCCCATGAGGTGTCTAATCAAGTGCGAGTCTTCTGACGTAGGTTACAGTACTCTACATCCATGTGTACCTGAAAAATAAAATGGGGATGAGCTCGAAAGCCCAGTGGATCAATCCTACACATCACATGCATTATACAGACCCAATCCAAAACATTACAAGCACTTTCAAACATTAGGCGTTTCAAACATTCATTTAGTTTTTTGGTCGAAGTCTAAGACCGGAAGAGGGTTGAGATGTCTCTCGGCATTCCCTGTGATCCAATCTAATCATAATCATAGAGGCCTTAAGTATTGGTACCATCTAAAATCAGCCATATCTTAGTATCACAGTCCAAGAGAGAGTATTTACTGTGGCTCATACCGTCTCCCAAGGACTTCGAGCTGTCACAGGCAACCCCGGGTGGAAATACCTATGATTCGCTTTGCGGCTCGACAATCGCACCGGTATGTGGATTCTTAATAAACCATCGTCTTATTTTTGTTTTACAAACAATCTCAATCACAGCAAGCATCATGCAACACACTAGAAAAATAATTCAAACTATGCATGCAAGTTAACATGACAAGATGCATGAGTAAACAATAAAATCTAGATGCATAAGTTCCTAGTCATGTATACCATATTTGAGTAAATTCAAATGCAAGATCATGTCATGAACTAATTACGCATGGATTAAATATTTCATCATACATCACACATCATTCACATAAGCCAAACAATTTCAATCAATTTCCTAATAAAATTCTAATAACCTAGAACTAGTCAAACAAATGATTTGAATCTTAAATCCATATAATACATATGAGCAAGGAAGTCACGCCCACCTGATTTCGCCGATCTTCAGGGCGACCTTGCTTTCCTTCGAGCTATTTGATAGTCTATAATGTACAGATCTGAAATTCAACACTTAATAGAATTATTCTTAAGCTTAAATTATTTTCTAATTAATTATGATGTTTAAATATCAACTTAGACTATTTTCGAGTTAATTCTAAATTCTAGAATTTCATATAGTTAAGCTAAAACAATTTCTAAGTTCTTCGAATTTCTTAATCTAAAATTAAAACTTTTATAATTAATTTCTAAGCTTCTAAAACTTATTCCTTTTTAAATAATTTATTTAGTGCCGAATAATTTATTTAAAAACATTAAACTTAAATTGGGTTCTAATTAATTTATGTTCAATAAATCTTATTTCACTTAAAATAAGATTGTTATATCTAATATTGGACTAAGTTTCCGAATTTCTATTTTTATCACATAAAATTCTTAAATTTTATTATGTGCATCTGAAGTAAAGGAAATGCTTCAGTTCAAACTATCAATATTTTCTGAAATCTAAAATATACCTTTCCAACTCGATATCAGCAACTCGATATCGTTCGTCGCCTTTGTCGCGTGGGCAACAGTAGCGATGGTAGCGGGTACTATTTCTTCTTCGTGCACTCAACAGAACGTACCAACATTCTATTTCTTCTCTCGCGTGTGACGATGTATAACAGTACCTGCAGAACACAAGTGCGTTCTTCCTCTCTTTCTACGCAGCAACTAATAAATCTAGTTATTGTTCTTCCATCGTTCGACTAGTGTCAAAACACCATCACCAACATTAGCATACCAGCCCATCTTCTTCGTTTAAAGATGGTACCAGCTATTTGTGTAATTGATCTTCATCACGAACTAGCAATATCACATACACATGGCCAGTAGTTGAAACACACACACCAACAGAATTTTTTTCATGGTCTGCCAAATACAAAGACCCCAAATCACAACCCAACAACATCAAAACTTCTCCTCTGTTTGCCATTCAAATCAGCAACCCTCATTGTTCTTCTTAGTCCACAATGCTCAACAACATTCATTCGTTAGTGCAAACACGGCAGTAGCAGCACACACAGACACATCCTACTTTCTTGCACTTTCCTCTTTCAACTTGTATCTTCACGGTTTTGTGCTCACAATCCAGCACACAACAACTCCCCTGTTTAGTGCATAACTAGCTCATCTTCTTCATCATGTTTCTTTTATTTTCTATTGTCCGAATGCACCAGCAACGCACATCTACATGTTGATGTTCTTCATCTTGTCTTGTTTGTCCCTTACAAATCAAAACACCACCACGGCTGGTTTCCTTCTTCTTCTTCACACTGAGCACATAACAGAGATGCTGCTATTGCTTCTTCTTTTTCGTCCTTGTTTCCTCTGTTTGTGTTTTATGGCAGCTGCAACTCCATCACGCCCACACATGTCTCGATCAGCCACGACAACACACCCAGCTTGGATCCTTTGTTTGGATTCATCATGGCCAGCACACCATTCATCTTCATCTTCATTCCTCACAAGCTAACCGTAGCAGCAGCAGCAGAGCAGCCTTGCTCTGCTTCCACTTCCCTTCTCTGTTCGACGCACCAAACACACACACTAGTAGCTTCCCATCTTTATCGTTTCATTCCTCTCTTCATGGACCAGTTGCACACCGAGAATCAACTGCGCAGCTACCCTTCTTCTTCGCTTCATCTTCTTCTTCGTTCGGCAGCAACAGCATCAGCAACAACAACAACAACCTTTGATAGATGATTTGAAATTGTTATGGACAAATGGAGTTGACATGTATGATGCATTTACAAAATCAAAATTCAACTTAAGAGAAATCTTAATGTGGGCTGTAAATAATTTTTCTGCTTGTGCAAATATGTCTGGGCGGTCAACAAAAGGAAGATTTGCATGTCCTATTTGTCACATGGATACTTGCTTTGAATGGTTACGTCATAGTCAAAAATTTTCATACATGGGTCATAGAAGATTTTTAGTTCATGGCCATCCATATCGAAAAAAAGAGCTTGGTTTAATGGTAAACAAGAGCTATGAGGAAAACCAAAGTGGTTTACAAGTGAAGAAATTCTTGCAGAGGTAGAAAATATTGTAAATGACTGGGGGAAGAGTAAAAAAAAAAGAAGAGAAAGACAAAAGAGGAGGAACAAACATGGAAGAAGAAGTCAATTTTCTTTGAATTGCCTTATTGGAAGATATACTTACAAATTTGTATCATTGTACTTTAAATTCATTTGTTTTGTGAAACATAATATGGATTCATTCTATTTCATAACACATGAAGTAATTAAGTCAAATTTATGCAGAGCTTGCTTTTATGTCATAATTTGGATGTGATGCATATTGAAAAGAATATATGCGATAGTATTATTCACACACTTTTGGATGTGAAAGGCAAATCAAAAGATGGACTCAATGCTCGTAGAGATTTGGAATGCATAAATATTATAACTGAGTTACATGTTGAGAAGCAAGGAGATCGATTATATTTACCTGCTGCAATGCACACTCTTTCAAAAGAAGAGAAACAAATTTTTTGTAGAAGATTAGCAAATTTGAAGTTACCTGACGGTTATGGGTCTAACAATGGAAATTGAGTGTCGATTAAAGAATGTAAGATACTTGGCTTGAAGTCACATGATTGTCATTTATTAATCAACAAATTTTGCCTGTTGCTTTGAGAGGAGTTCTACCAAATGGTCCAAGATATGCATTTTCACAATTTTGTAAATTTTTTAATGTACTTTGTGATAGGATCGTTGATCAAAATTTATTATTGGACTTGGATGATTCAGTAGCTGAAACTTTATACATTTTTGAAAGGTTATTTCATCCATCTTATTTTGATATTATGGTTAACTTAACAATTCACTTAGGAACGAGAAGCTTGTTTGGGTGGACCAGTCCAATATCGGTGGATGTATCCATTTGAGAAGTAGAATATATATATATATTAGTCCATTGCTTACCATATAATTGAATTTACTAATCTTTGTGGTGTTTTAGATTCATGCAAGTGCTAAAAGGTTATGTTAAGAATCATGCACGACCAGAGGGTTGTATAGCTGAATGATATCTTGCCAATGAGTACACCATATTTTGTAGCAAATATATTGAGAAAGCATGTGAGGTAGGGATTCGATCGACACGCAATGAAGATGTTGAAAATGAAGATGAAGAAAATGAAATAGAATTGGAGGGCTACTCAATTTTTAGTAAAAAGAAAGTTGTGCTTTCATCTGATATCTTGGATATTGCTCACCGTTATGTTTTATTAAATATTTTGGAAGTTCAACCTTACATAGAGTAAGTATATTATTCTTATAATCTATATCATAAATTATGAATATCTTAGTGTTTTGTTCAAGTTGGAGCTAACTTTATATTGTTTATTAGAATGCACTTGAATGAACTTCGACATTCAGATAGAAGATTATTAAGAAATGAACATTTGTTATATGAAAGACACATGGATGAATTTAATAGATGGATTCGTGATAAGGTAAACAAGTATTTTTCAACATGCATTTCCATTTATCTTAGCAAAGTAGTACTCATTATATTCTTTTCTATATGATCAGATTAAGGAGTTTGCTGGACATAACAATGTTTCTAGTAAGCTAACATGGCTCACACTAGGGCCTAGGAAGCAAGTATTATCGTGTTAGGGATATGTAATAAACGGTCTCCGTTTTAATACAAAAGATGCAGTGAAATCTCAACAAAATAGTGGTGTTTCAATTAAACCAATAACTCTTTATAGGTCTAGTGCAAAAGATCAATTACAACAATCTAGGGATGTTACTTATTATGGAGTCTTAAGAGATATCATAATTCTTGATTATCATACATTTCATGTGCCTATTTTTAAATGTGATTGGGCTAATATTGTCAACGGTGTCAAGAAAGAAGAAGGATTTACATTAGTCAATCTTCATGATGGGAAATCTCAATTTGATAAGGATCTATTTATTTTTGCATCACAAGCAAGGCAAGTTTTCTATTCTAGAGAAAATGAAACATCTAATTGGTATGTCGTTTTGAGAGCTCATCCAAGAGGTTTTTATGAGTTACAAGCATATGAGGAAAATATAAACTTGACACATGAACCTATGAACATGTCTACATTTGGAGATGGAAACATGGAACACTGTGCTAGGATTGACCTAAATGGCACTATTTTGTCAATAATGTAAGCATTAAGTTCTATACTATAACTAATTAAATTTTTTCTTGAATTTCTGTCTGAGTTTATATGCTTGGATTGTGTATTAAATCCTACTTTTTAATTATGTGATAGTTATTTATTGCATCTAAATTAATTAGTTAATTCCTTTTTATTTTGTATCAACAAGCATATTATATCTTCTATAGCCACTATGACAAAAAAGAAGACTTTAGAAGTTGGTAAAGTAAGTATTTTATTTTCAGTGATATTCATAATGATGCATTTTTGGTCAAGTTATGTGAATATTATAGGACAAATAATTCTATATATATGAATGCACTTTTTTCAAGTCCTCTAAACAAGCTGAGAAGAAAGCTAAGAAGCAATTGACAACCATGTTAGCTGCAATAAATCATTTTGAGAATGAAGGTGTGAGACTGTCAAATGAGGACTCCGACTCACCAAGATCATCACCTAAAACAGAAAGTAGTACAAAAGCAACAGAGAATGATAGCATAATAACAAAAAAGCGTGGACCTACTAGGATGGGTTTGGTTTTAGGACATGCTCCTAGAATGGAAGTTGAGTTCAATGAAAGAAGACAGCCAGTGTCAACTAATTCTGAGAAGCTATTATCTTACATTGGTGTAATTGTGCGAGAGCACATGCCTATAGTAATTAAAGATTGACATCATGTGGCTCCAGAAATGAAAGAACAACTTTGGAGGTTAATTGAGGTATGTGTATAATTGAATTATTTATTCATAAGAGATTCTAATAATTCATTTGTAGAAGTTCTTTAATTTATCTTTTTTCTATGCATATCAGACAAGATTTGTAGTTGACAAGCCTAATAAGGCTATGATATTGCAAAAGATGGGACACAGCTGGAGGCAATACAAGTCCAAAGTTTCTACAACAATTCGAGAAACAATGAAAAAAAAAGGATAGAAACTTTGTAGACAAATATCTTAAGCCTAGCAATGTGATGTCTCATACAGAGTAGAATACTTTTGTTGAAGATTGAAGAAAGATTATTCGAAGAGTTTCAGGTTTGTTATGTGTTTCTTATATACTTTAAATTTGAATCATTACATTTTTTTCATTATTATTAATATATTCATTTTATTAGGAAAAAAGCAAAAAGTTTAGTGAAATGAGGACTAGTCAAAAGCTATTGTACACAATGAGTAGGAAGGGCTATGTTCGTTTGGAGCATGAATTGGTAATGTTCTTGGCACGTACTTCATTTTATTTTTCCTCTTTGTATTTTTACATAAGCATATATGTTTTAAATGTTACTATTTTCATATTTTAGAAAGAGGCCAATGAAAATTCAGATTCAGTTGCAAGAGTAGATGTATGGACAAAAGGTCATTGAGAAAGAATGGTGAGCCTTTAAATTAAGCAATTCAAGAAGCAATTGTAAGTAAATCATTAAAGCAAATGATATGTAGTTATATAAATTGAAATTATATAACAATAGAAAGTTATCAAGTTAATTGACTTCTTTTTATGTGAATGCAGGAGAAAAT
Organism: Tinospora cordifolia; assembly: GCA_030144865.1. Lineage (NCBI taxonomy): Eukaryota > Viridiplantae > Streptophyta > Magnoliopsida > Ranunculales > Menispermaceae > Tinospora > Tinospora cordifolia. The sequence continues at coordinate 9,847 of JAJIYU010012662.1, forward strand.
TAATGAAATTAGTCAATCTACCACCAATTCAGTTGAGAGAGATAACTTAAAAGAGGATGTCATTACAAAAATATTGGGACCTGAGCATCGTGGGTGAGTTCGAGGACTTGGATTTGGGGCAACACCTTCAAAGGTTGATGCTAAAATTCAAAGTAATGGAAAAGTAAAGGTATTAGAAAATATAATTCAAGATCAAGCAGAAAGGATAAATACTCTTGAAGAAAAATCAAAGAAGATGGATACACTCGAGGAAAGAGTTGAAGCATTGACTGCTATGCTCTTAATGCAATCTCAACAGGTGATAACTAGGCTTAAAATTTTCTTTTGCTTATTATTTTGCAGTTTAATTATTACTTAAATTTATATAGTGAAGTATATTTTATGATATGGTTCAACAACTTTAAAGCCCAAATGGAAGAGATATGAATATGATATATTCAAAAGCTCAAACACCTTAAGTAAACTATATTTTTTTGAACCCAACTTTGATTATAAACTTTTATTCTTATAATGTTTATATTATCTTTAATTTGTTTATGTATTATGTAGTCATAATAGGGTAGCAAGCCCACCCATGAAAAAATGCCTTCTAAGAATGCTAGATGCGAATTATTGAATCTGCATCCCGAAAATGAAAGAGACGAAGAAATTGTAATAGTAGGAAAGATTTCTTCTACAGATCCTAAGACTAAAGTTCATGGCCTCCCACTAGGTTTTGATTGTTGGAAAGTTTGGGTTATAAAGGTAGTGAATGAAGATGTTGATTTATATAGACCAACATTAGAATTCATTACTTGAGTGATGTTGTTGGAAGTATAATTGCTTGGCCAAAAAAGTACATAAGACTATAATAAATAAGTATGCTTTTATAAATTAATTATTGTGTAAAATCGCAATATTTCGATACATTTCTTCTATGTTAAATGGCAAGTTTTATAGAGATTTTTTTTGTCACACAAAGGTTTTCTCTAACTTTTGACTTTTTCAAAAGGTTGTTACTCATTATTTTTGTCACACCTTCTTCTTGGATAGTCACCTCTACAACCGTCACTGCTGCTACTGTTTTTCTTCTTTTCCTCATAGCTACTATTCTTTTTTTTTTAGTATAAGGTATCTACTCTTCATTTACATTTTCAACTTTCATCTCTTTCATATTTTGATACTTTTTTTTGTTGATTACTATTATAGCTTTTGGTTTAAAATAAACAATGTTGATTACTATTATAGCTTTTGGTTTAAGATTAATAAATAATGTGAAATTTCATCTCTTTCACGTATGCTTTTTAAGAAAAATTAATATATAAGTCTAGGTGTCCAATCCCCTAGTGGGGCTAAGTGTTCTATGGATCATGTAAAACTATGCATAGTATCCTTTTTAGTTTTGTTCTTGTATGCCTTTATTAGATATTGAGTTGCTTTAACTATTACAGTTAGCCATTATTTAGTACCATTTGAACGTTTGTATAATAGTTAGCCTATTACTGCTAATCCATTTTTCTCGTGCAATCAAGACAGATGAATACCTTATACAAACACATAGACACACGCATATAATGTTCTTCCTATTTGGTCCATTTTTGTCTATATAAACAAAAATTATAACAGTTATTGGTGAAGTTGGAGATTTCAATTCAATAGTGGAGGCTGCAACTTTCATTGAAAGTACTCCAAAGAAACAAGAACTATCATCATAACTTAAAATAAAGAATGAAATTTCTCATGACCATATTGACCTAGGCAAAATAAAACAAATTAATTGTCTTCGTATTTAAACCAACAATATTATTAGTAGAGTAATGCTTGATACACAATATCATACCATGTGTGACATCGGTAGTAGGTTGATCATCAAAGGTTTCATTTGCTTGGGACAAGGTGTTCATCTATCTCGGGTTGCACCAAGGTGAGTTTACTTTTGTAGTTACCATAAATATAACAAGATCTCTTACGTGAATAGTTATACAGTAAAGCAGTATAGAATATTTTATGCAATTGATGAGCTTCTAAATATAAATTTCTAATATTTAATTCCTACTTTTTTATTCTAGTTTCTTGTACAGTTAGATCTATTTGCATAATGAACATTTCTTACATGTTATATTTCTTCCATGTTAATTAGATTTTGTTTCAAGCAGGTCATATGTAACATCCCAATTCTCATACAAACTGCCTAGTATGTACGATGGTTTGTTGTCTATAAGGAATTAGAATGTTACTTAAATCCTTCGGTAAATTTTTCCTTTAAAATATAGTCAAGACAAAAGTTTCTTTTCATAAATAGTCAATTTCAATACAATTCATTTAATTGTCAAAGTAAAATAAATAGAAATTAAAACAGAAAATTAAAATCACGGAGTGGAATAAAACTTTCCAAATTCAACTAAACTAAAAAACATTTTGATGAAATAATTCAAGTCATACAATCTAAAACATATATTTACAAGTAACTATAAAGTAAAAATCAAAATACGTACTTAGTCTATTTAGGTTTACAACAAAAAAGACTTGACTACAAAAAGTCTCGACCGATAGTTCACTCGGACCAAAGATGTCGATTGCCTATGTTTCACTTCTGTGAGTACCTGTAGAATAAATATTGGGTGAGCTCGAAAACCCAGTGGATCATTCTTATACATCACATGCATTATACAAATCAAAACTCAAAACATTACAAACACTTTCACACATTAGGTGTTTCAAACATTCAGTTGTTTTTGGTTATAATCTTAGACCGGAAGAGGGTTGAGACGCCTCTCAGTGTTCCCCGTGATCCAATATAATCTTAGAGGGTCTCAATAACCATCTAAAATCAATCGATACTCATATCACAACCTAAGAGAGAGTACTTCCTGCAGCCCCGTACTGACTCCCAAAGACTTTTAGTTGTCGCAGGTAGCTACAGTTGGGAATACCTATGATTCGCCTTCCGGCTCGTTGATCTCAAACGGTGACATATAGGAGATGCCACCTCGATCTGCCTCGGGCTTGTCAATCGCATCGATACGTGGATTCTTAATAATCCTTTAATCTTATTTTAGTTTTCAAACATTAACAATCATATGAAACCAATACACACTTAGCATCTAATTAAATGAATAATATATGCAATTATCATGGCAATTTAAATGAAAGAATGCTAAAGTATTATAATGAAATCTTTATGAATATATGCATGGAATTTAATAATAAATCATCAAGCTATCAACAAACATTTCAATCAAGTCAAACAAGTTTATCAACATTTTTCAAATCATTCTAAAACTATTAAATAAAAATGCTTTGAATTTAAAATTCGTATAATATGGATGAGTAAGAAAATCCTGCCCACTTGGATTTTCGGATTTCCTTCTTTTCATTCGTCGCTAATGTTCGTTCTAAGAATGTCGATCTGCAAATAGAAAATGTATTATAATAATTATTTATAAGTTCCTAATTTCTTTATTTAAATTTAATTACAACAAATTTTCTAACTAAAGTTTCTTAATAATTTCATGGCTTTTAATTTAAGTAATTTTGACTAATCAAAATTATTTTAGTATTCACCTTCATGTATTTAAATTAATTAAATAAGTGTTATTTATCTCTTAGTCTTCATGATTTAAATAATTTATTCATATCTTAAATAAATTAATTACGAACAAAATAAGACTTCTAAATGTCAAAATTTTAATTTTTCAGTATTTAAAATTTTTATTCTTTTGCCCATAAAAGATTAAAGTTTTCCAAAGGCTTATTTTTTCACGTATTTAACTAATTAAATTTTTTAAACTTCTAAATTCTTCTTGATGTTCATCCTTTATATAAAATGTACTTTTAGTTAGCCTAGAATTTTATCAACGAAATTCTTCTATCAATCTGAGGCCCCATCGTCGGGCGTCGGGCGGCTCTAAGCTCGGCGCGTGGTCCGCCGAGGCCCCGGGCGTGCGACATATGTCACCAGTCTATCTTCCTACCTCTATACACGAGGTTTAAATCACTTCTTAATGTCAAATAACCATTTTAATCATGCTTCACTAAGCAATTAGTTTCAAATCAAATTTACCGGATGTTCAAAATCATATTTATACTAGAAATCAAGATAATGGTAGTGGAAGCACTTTTCGGATCAAATATTTCTAAATCATTGAACACTGTATAGCGTACCATAACTAAAAATCATCAGCTTATCAATCAAGATAAAACAATGTTCAAAATGGTAAAATAGTCCTATATATATATATATACATACAAAAATGTGATACATGACCCTCTGGTCCAATTTCAAAATATACATAATAAGAACTGTACAAAACAGAGAGATGTTTTAACAAAAATCACTCTCTCTCACTATACATCCTCCGGTCTCCGGTCTGCATCCTCACTGAGCGCTGGGCTCATGAATACCTGTAAAACAAAAATGGGGTGAGCTCGAAAGCCCAGTGGATCTCCCCTACACATCAATAGCATTATACAAACGAGCATATGAAACATGCAAACAGTTTCAATCATTAGGGCATTTCAAACACTTAGTCAGTTTATCGGTTGCGCTCTAATATCAGGAATTTACCATCTGATATCAGGAATTAACCGAAAGA
>JAJIYU010012663.1:0-14435 GCA_030144865.1 Tinospora cordifolia
TGGTCATGTCCAATGCTTAAAGATACGGGGGTTGGGGTGTTACACAAACCTAATACAAAAGATGAAAGAATAAGTGAAATAGATACAAAAGAGGTTAACCATGGCTTAGAGTAGATAGAAGAGCTATGCGGATAAGAGGAAAAGGCCTCTAGAGTTCTAAAATGGTAATAGAGTATTCTTGAGAATCAGCCCTCAGAAGGGGATTAAACATTTTGAGATCAAAGGAAAATTATCACCAAGGTTCATAGGTTCATTCGAAATACTCAGGCGAGTCAGTGAATGTGCCTACAAGCTCAACCTATCAAAAAAAATGTGTTCGATCCACAATATATTCCATGTATCGATGCTACGAAAATATGAGTTGGACCCCTCTCACATCATATATTGGTAGGAAGTCAATATCTAGAATGATGCTACTTATGAAGAACCAAAAATTAGAATATTGAATCATAAGTGCAGAGTCTCAGAACTAAGGACATCCCTCTAGTCAAGGTTCTGTGGAGACAGCATGACTAAGAAGAGGTTACTAGAAGTTAGAGAGCAAAATGTGGAAAAAGTACCCAAAGCTTTTCACTGAGAGCAGCTGACCAGAGAGCATCATACAGGTATGTGATCATTTTAAATTTTGAGGATGAAATTTTTTACAGGGGTAGATTGTAATAACCCAAGAAACAAATACAAACAAAACAAAGCAAAAGCAAATATGTGTGTGTGTGTGTGTGCGCACGCGCACAAGGACCGCAGTCCCCAAATTGGGACCATAGTCTTGCGTCAAAGAGGGGCCATAGTGTCCTATGTGGAAAGACCACAGTCCTACATCCGAACTTTCATGAAAAGAAACGGTTGAGTGATGACCACTGTAACACCCTGATTTTCAACTGGACGTCCATTCACGTGTTACCTCACGTGTGGATCATCACCCGTCAAAAATTAAGATGTTACTAAAATTTTCTTCTGTCAAAAATCTTTTTCTTCAAAATACAGTTCAAAATCATTAGTTTTCAAGTCAATGTCTAGAAAATCTCTCATAAGAATTAAAATCACTTTTCGAGGCATTCACTGGCTTTCATTAATATAGTCATCAATAATGCAGTGAAAAATACTTTATAATTACTCATTCATGACAAAATCGTTAAATAAGGAAAGCCTTTGAAGTAAAAACAACCAAAGTTAAACCAATGTAATGACATTAAAACAATCCAGTAAAATACATAATATATGACTTCCAAATCACCTATCCCGGACAACCTCCCGTGAGGTGTCCAATCAGAGTGCGAGTCTTCTGACGTAAGTCAACATACTCTACGTCCTGGTGTACCTGAAAAATAAAGTGGGAGTGAGCTCGAAAGCTCAGTGGATTGATCTTACACATCACATGCATTATACAGACCCAATCCAAAATATTACAAACACTTTCAAACATTAGGCGTTTCAAACATTCATTTAATTTTGGTCAAAGTCAAACTTGGAAGAGGATTGTGATGCCTCTTGGTATTCCCTGTGATCCAATCCAATCATAATCATAGAGGCCTCAGGTGATATCATCTAAAATCAATCATATCTCAGTATCACAGTCCAAGCGAGGGTACTTATCTAGACTCGTACTGTTTCCCAAAGACTTCGAGCTGTCGCAGGCAGCTCAAGGTGGGAATACCTACGATCCGCCTTGCAGCTCGTCAATCGCATCGATACATGGATTCTTAATAAACCATCGTCTTATATTTTTTGTATTATAAACGATCTCAATCACGTAAATCATCATACAATTACACTAGAACATATAACCCAAACTATACTTGCAAGTTCACATGATAAGGTACATAAATAAACAATGGAATCTAGATACACATTTGCCATGTCATGCATGCCATAATTGAGTAAATCTAAATGCAAGATCATGTCATAACTAATTATGCATAGATTAAATAGTTCATCACACGTTACAACATCATTCAAAAAAGCCAAACACTTCCAATCAATTTCCTAGTAAAATTATAATAACCTAGAACTATTCAATCAAATGCTTTGAATCTTAAATCAGTATAACACAAATGAACAAGGAAGTCACGCCTACCTGGTTTCGCTGATCTTCAGGGCTCCTTGCTTCCCTTCGAGATCCTCGTTACGCTAAAATATATAAACCTGAAATTTAACACTTGATAGAAATACTCTTAAGCTTAAATAATTTCTAAGATAATTATGAAGTTTAAATATAAATTTCAACTATGTCTATTGAGGTCAAAATAAGATTTCTAATGTCGAAATAAAATCATTCTTGTTTATTTCTATATTTTCAGTATTTATCAAATTATGTTCAAAATAATCTTATATTTATATTTTAATAAAATAATACTCTTACTAATTTAAACTTTTAATCTCAAAATAAAACTCTCGTAGTTAATTTTCAAGCCTCTATGATTTATTCATTTCTAAATAAATTTTATTTAAATTAGAACTAATAATTTAGAACACAGTTATTTAAATTGAGTTCTAAAAATAATTTATTCATGTATAATAAATCTTATTCCATTTAAATAAGGTTTTTATATATGATTCGAACTAAGCACTAAAATATTAATTTATCACCTAAAAATTTCCTAAGTTATTCTTTCTAAAATAATCATTCATCTTTAAACTATTAAATCTAAGTTATAAATTTCTTAAATTCAAAATTCCAAAATAAAGTTATTTTATCTTAAGTTTCTTTCTTAATTGATTTAATTTATTTCTATTTAAATAAAGAATTTTAATATTTAATATTTATATCTAACGTCTAAATATAATAAAGGTCCTCATATTTAAAACTCCGAATTTTTTTAAACTTTAATATTTATATTCTAAGCTTATATCGTGATCCACAAGCATCAAAATAATATTTTTACTAACATATTCACTAAAGTTTTTAATTTCAAATTTTATTTTATTTTTGCATCTAAAATCATCTAAAAATAAAATTCATGCTATCTAAAACTTTAAAATTTAAATTATACCTCGCATCGTTCTCTTTGCACGAACTACGCCAACAATGGACTCTCGTCCACACGCGATCGCATTCTACAGTTCTATTCGCCGTCAAGCCAATTAATTCACGTTCCGTTACCAAAATCCCAATCACAATGCACCAACGCCAAAGCACACACGTTAGAAAATCAACCCAGAAAATCCAAAGTTTTTCCCTCTTCATTTCGATCTTCAAACAACAGAAAAACCCAGAATTTTTGGTTTTTCATTCTATATGTCGTCGTCTTCCTTCATCAAAAATAACACAAAATGCCAGCAGCTCTATTCAAAACCCCCTGTTTCCTCGATCCATCAAACCGAAATCCAAAAATCAAATCACAATTTCAGATTCTATTTTCTCTATTCTTCCTCTTTGAATCATGGTTCCCACTCGCCTCTGTTTCATCTTCTTCATTACCATTTTGATGACCAAAAACCAAAAATGAAGTCTTCAAAACCATTGCTTCTTCTATATGTGTCGGACGCATGAACCAACCCAACAATTCCAGTTTTCCTCTGTTCATTATACAACCACGTACGAGCAGCTTCTTTTTTCATTCGGCCGTTGTAGCAGCCACAACAGCATAGAGCACCGTGGCTCTGATTGATCTTCTGCTTCTTCAGTCATCCTCTTCCCCTGATTCCTCTTCTTCACTCCAGCAACATACTCATCTTTTTCCTCCAAGATGTCTAGCTGGATTTGTTTTTCATTCATCAAGGACAGCAACCATACACACACACAATAGAACGTCCAAATGCCCATCACAAAACAAGCAAGTTCCTAAATTACAAAACCCCTGTTTTTGATAGTCCAAACTAGCACCGTTCATCTATTCATGGCAAATCAAATCCCCAAATTTGTTAATCATTCCTCTTCATCTTTCATTTTAGTCCAAATTCCTCTGTTCGGAGATCACCAAACTCCAAATTTCTTCCTTTTCCCCTCCGTCCGGCCTTCTTCTTCCTGAGCTTCTTCTGTTCCGTTAAGAGCACTACCAGACTTCGCTCACCACTCCTCTGTTTTCATGGTCCGAAATCAGAATTTCAGATTCTCCTTCCTTGCACGACCATTTTACAGTAGCAGGGTGCATTTTCGTTCTTCACTTTTCGAAATCACACTAGCAGTGTGTCTGTTTCATTGGTCTTCTTTCTCAGGCAACAACGCCCAGATTGCGATCCCTTCTCTTCTCTTCCAGATCTTTCTTTCCTTCTCTTTTCCTCCATATTGTTCGACGAAAACAAAATTTCTTTTAATTCCTGAAGCTTCGGATTTCCAAGCCCTTCTTGATCGTGAAATTTCTAGAATTTCCTTTTTTTTTGCTGTTATTATTATTATTTTTTTCCACCTAAGTTAATTAAACTTTATATTCTAAAGTTATACATATACTCATTAATAGTGAGATTCTCTTCTTCATTTTAATAATTCTATTATATGCATTAATTATTTTTACTTTATGTTTTTATTTATTTAGATTCTCATTTTCTTACAAAAACACTATTTTATTTTCTATTCAGGCGTAACGTAACGCGCTCATAGAATTGCGGGGTGTTACAACCACGGTCCTGAGTCAGGAGGACCACCGTCCTGTGATAAAAAAACTCGTAAATACCATGCGACCGCGGTCTGAGATCACAGTCTTGCGATTAAGACAATGTTAAGACCATGATCCTATTATTTAAGATCAAAAATGGAAATTGGGACACTAAGATTCCTATATATTATATATGCAAATTAACCCTAGACGCACAAATTCATTCACAACTGCTCCTCCCTGCTCACAAGAAAAACCCTAGCTGCCTGTGACCTCCTTCTTCCCTATCAATAGACTTAGGTTAGTGCCAAGCAACCCGCCTTCCTAATTTTAAACTCATAAGCATTAGTAGAGGAACAACACCAAGAATGCTACAGTCTCGTGTTTGAACCCTAGATCAATGCAAGAACATGTTCTAAGGTAAGAATTGTCTCTCATAAGATTGTCTAAATTTCTTATTATGGCCTACCACAAATATAACCGACTATGATGACTTCAAAACATTATTTTCGTTCTTTATACACCATAGAACCTTAGAACCACCGCTTAAAAATGTTCTTGGAGGGAACGGAAGGAACACCAAACAAGGGAAAGGTATAACGTCTTGATGTTCATTATGTTTCATGTTTGGTGTGTTAGAAACCAATATAACTGTTTAACATCTATTTAGTGATAATCGTTTTCCTTGGCATACAGTGCATAGAAAGAACATAAAAGCATTCTAGAAGGATCATCAAAAGAAGAACAATTAATAGAAAGGTATAAAGCACTTTTACCCACTAAAATAATTATCCTTGATTCATAAATGTGATACTTAAAAGTCTCAAGTATGAAAAAAATGGGAAACGGGCCCGAAATGCGATTTCTCAAATTATCTTATGACTACCACAACGTTGCACATAGCACACTGCGAGAATAATCTCGCATTGTCATAGTAACATTGGGAGTAATATGGTAACACAATAAATAATTAGTTTATCGAAATTTTTGTGCACAAAATTGTAACCACCGTAGTATTTGACGGTTATGACCTATTTATGTGCCATATATCATGTGGAACACTTAAATGATTTTAGGAGTTAAGAATAGTGTGAATACTTATACAGACGAGGATGTATATGTTAAACTATTAGGTTGAGAATTTGTAACCACCAAGGCAAGAGTTAGAATGCGATGAGTGAAATAATAGGTGGAAGCAACTGTAATGTCCCACATCAGTCTAACACTAGAGCAATGTCTGGGCTAAATGAGCAATTGTGAGTTTTACTAGTGTTGAACGTTTTTGAAAGACTCAAGTTCGAGTCTTGCCAAGAACAAAACCCTACACCCAGTCAATGGTGGCTAAAGTAGGGATAATATCACTATGTAGTGGGCCTGGGTTGTTACAAATGAAATGGTATCAGAACTGCTCTAGATGTGATGGCAGTGTGGGTCCTAAGGACAGGACTGTTCCAAGGGGGTGGATTGTAATATTCCACATAAGTCTGACACTAGAGCGATGCCTGGGCTAAATGAGCAATTGTAGGCCTTACTAGTGCGGAGCGCTTTTGAGAGACTCAGGTTCAATTCTTGCCAAGAATAAAACCCTATACCCAGTCAATGGTGGTTAAGGTGGGGATGATATCGATATGTGGTGGGCTCGAGTTGTTACTGGACTACCTAAAACTCTTTAGTATTATTATGGTTGGAATATGAAACCTGACTGTGTTTTTACCATTATTTATGGTTTAGAGGCATGCTCGGAGTGTATGGGTCTCATATGAATGCTTGGTTGCCTTTTTATGGATTCATAATATGCAATACCTTATATGAATGTTTATTGCAATTTAAACTCCATGCTACGCATGCAATGTAATGATTATTATTATGTCTAATGTGACTATAAGCATGATGGATTGTTTGTTTATATACTTTTCCATGTATATTGGATATTGAAATTGTGAAAATGCTTGTGGTTACTAAGTTAATATGATTAAGTGATTGAACCACATACCAAGGTGATGATAAGGATACAGTGGTCAGGTCCAACATCATTGTTGGTATTCATAGCCCTAGGCAGGTCTCTATTGGAAATGGGACTCTGAATCTAAGTGAAACTTCACTCCTAGTTTGATGATCGAAAGAGACATCATGTAACACCCATAATTTTTTAGAGAATTTTAAAAGAAATTAGATGAAATTACTCGAGTAAAATAATTCTCAAGAAAACTATGAAATTGCTGTGTAATTCAATTATAGAATGATACCTCAAAATTTTATATAGAAATTTAATAAATGAAATGCCTTTTACTATGCTCACATGTCCTATGCGTGTTTTAATCCAAATATTGCATGATCTATCACTAAAAAATAGATTAATAAAAGTCTTAATCAAGTACCAGCATGGTAAGGGGAATTTTCGTGGGTATTTCCCAACCTGAAGATGATACAGAGGGTCTCGTTGAGAGGGGTTGGTAGTAAAGTGAAGACTTCACCCCCTGAGATAGGGTTCCGAATGAACATAATCTTCCAAATGTAATGGGAAATACCGAGGGAGGAGTCTTTTTGGTCTTAATGTCAACTATAAACAAGAAATTTGTTTGAATCACCTGATATACGAAATTGTTTTGACATGCTTGTCTTGTTTAGTTGAAATAATTATTTAAATATTTAGAATGATCTACTGGGCTTTGTACTCATCCTCCTATTCTAACATTTTAGGATATTAAAAGAATGAGCCTGCGAGATGGTTTTGAACTCAAAGGTCATTTTTTAAAACCTCGTAAAGTGTTTAAGATGGGCATGTTGGCCCTAAGTCTTTTCCTGTAGACTTTTTAAGTTTCTATACAATTTTAAAGTTATTTCTACTATAACAAATATGAAATTTTGTAATTCTTGAATATTTTACATTAAGGAATGATATTCAATTATTTTACATTCAAATGTATGATGTTGAAGTTGATTTGACTATATATCAATGATTTCCAATTCTATTTTATGGAACCTATTTTATGAGTTGAGTATTCAGGGAGTCTTATAGAATTTGGGACATAGGAAGACAGAAAGAAATAATGTTACACGTGTTTTCTCCCCTCAAGTGGCCCAAGGAACTACTTATTGAAATGTCTGCATGATGATAGTGTGTTGGAACGCCGGGGGAACGGCCTAGAGGGAGTCAAGATGGGGAGGCGGGGTGTTACACATCTACCCCGAGATAAGGTTTCGAGTATGTAACAAGCCTTAGGGCATTACATTGAATACTTCGAACCTAAGTTGGAATGCCAAGGAAGAATTTCTTTCGATCTTAACATTAACTAAAACAATTGAATCATCAAAACGCTTAATATATTACAAGTGCTTAATATATTACAAGTGCTTGCATGTTTGTATTTTGACTATTATAATGCTCCAGATGTTTTGTGTAAGATCCACTGAGCTCTTGAGCTCACCCCCACTAATCTCCTTTCAGGAAACCTTTGAAGACATGGGTACTGATAAGCGACAAAGATAAATTTTGTAGTATTGATGTCCTCACTATTGAGGATGAATAGGAGTTAGTAGAACATTTACTACTTTTAGCTATAGGGCATGGGACTCGCATTTGATTCATGTTTTTGTTTATTAAAGTAGGTCATAGGGCTAAGTCTTTGTTGAATTTATTCATTTGAACTCACACACAGGGTCTGAGCATTTTACTTAATTTTGAGTTTGATCATATAGCTATTATTATTTTTAGACATATCATCCCTATGCTTCAGTTATGCATGATAGTCTTATTTTTGTTTTTGCACACTGACCGCATGATTCCGTCTCGAGGTGAGAAACGAAGACGCCCAATCAGCGGTGTATGTGAGACAGGATTCAGGGGGCCGAGGTTTTACATCTATAGACTTAAACAATTTTTTTGTATCTTTGATCCACAGCTTGGTTACACTAAAAGCTATGGACTTGGAGATTTTTTTTGTAAATTTTTTGACCTGGCCACATTTGTATTAAGTTTTTCCCAACATAGAGAAGGCTCAACTACTAATCTTTGTTGGACTTCATGTACTTCAGGTTTTGTTCAAACTTCTTCTTGGTGATAGCCCAAAAGCAGTATAACTTACTTGAACCCCATGCTCTAGACTTTTACAAAGTCTCCTTCTCGATGTTGATCGAGTAGATGATTATACTCAAACATTAGAGGATAATAAGCCCAGCATGGCTTTCCTCTTGGTGATAGCCCAAGCAAGTAATCCTACTTGAACCATAGGATACTTTATACTTGTTTAAAGTCTCTTTCTCAGAGAAAATCAAAGCAGGTAATTCTACTTTGAACCTAAGGTATGAATTTGTTGAATTTTATGCAATGTAGTTGCATTGATAATCAATTACTTAATTAATTTGTCAAAAATCTATTACAAAGACTTTACACTCATTCCCCACCTCTATTAATAGTAGACTTTAAGATGTTGTACATTCCACAATTTCCCAAGTCTTTGTTTGTTTTGATGTTCTAATTTGTATACCGTCAATTCAGTGTTGCTATCACTCGATAGGACCCTTGGTGTTAAGTATCACTTTCCAAATAACTAGATCTCTTACTTTAAAGTTGCAATGTTTGACCTTCTGGTCATGGTATTTGGCGATTCTCATTTAGTACATGGCAAAAAATAGATTTGCGATTCTTCTCTTTTGTTTTTCTGCCAATACATCTAAGTGGACCTTAATCCCTTCCATGTTTTATTCATTTTTTAAGTTTGAGGTCTTTGGTGTTGGGATTTTGTTTGATCTTGACCGAGATCATTGCTTCCATGCAAAATGGTAAAGAAAAAGACGTCTCTTTGGTAGCGACTCTTGTTGTGGTATAGTTTGACCAAAGCATTTTTTGACGTTTTTCAACCCTTACTCCTTTCTTTGCTTCAATCCTTTTTGTTCAAGTATGCTTGAAGCACTATTTGTAGAGAACATCTTCTATAAGCACAAACATAGTAGCTTGTCCTCATACCTTCATTGCTTGTGTTTTGTCTTTGAGGAGTTTCCATATTTTAAGGTTCAGATTGATGGGATTTATCCAAGTGGTTATCTGTTCTACCAACCTGAGGTGTGCCCTATTTTGGTCCCCTATACTTCATTATGGTAAATAGTTGAGGAGAACCTACAGAAGTGAGCTTAGATAAAGCATTTGTAAGGGCATTCACTTTTCAAGGAATTTAACTGGCCATATATTCTTCGAAGGAGAGGGGTAGCTCTCAAACCTTTGCTAGGTCTACTTGCATTTGCACATCCTTGGCCTTGTATTCTAAGTAAATTTGGCTAATTAATTGGGGTTTGTAATTGACTTGAATTCTATTCACCCCCAATGCATGCATCAATTGAAGCCCTACAAGTCACTTGCGTCACTTGAACCCCTATCTTGCGTCATTTGAGACTAAGAATGTTAATTAGAGAGTTGCTAAACACTTCTTTCCTTGAATTGAGATAAAGATTAGTCCAACTCCATGCCCTCTTGTGTAGGAAAATTCATCCGTGTACAACTACCAAGTTCCTTTAGCTCTTCCTTATTCAAGTCATCCTGCCCACCAACAAATTCATTAACGAAATCAACTAGGAATATTTTTTAATTTAAGTTTGGGACAATATTCAATTTTTCGTTCTCCTAGTTTGATTGCCAATTTTGTCCATGAAACAACCTGTATTTTTTAAAATTGAGTCGACGAGTTTGACATGTATTTTCATATATGAATTGATGAATTATAAATGAAAATGCATGATATTATAGCATTTTGTTAATTTTCTAAAAAATTAAGTGGAAAAATATACAAATTGATGTGTATAATAAAATAAAATTTATGATGTATACATGGACGGTGTATGAGAGAAAAAACAAAACAAAATAAATGTAAATAATTTGTTAGTGAAAAGTTAATGAAGGAGCTGATTTTGGAAAACAAAAAAAAAAGAGCAAGAGAGACAATATGAATGATGTGGGTGATAAAGGAGAAGGAGAGAGCTTATCTTGACTTTTTTATTTGCATGGGAACAACCCACCATTTAATGCCTATATATATGGATTGAGATGCTCATTTTCTCTCAATTCACTCTCTCATTCTCCCCATTTCATTTCACCACCATGGAGGAAAAAAAATTTCCAGAAGAAGAGAGAACGAAAAGATAAGAAAAGAGAAAGAAGAATGAAGGAAAAAAAGGAAAGAAAAGCCACCTATTTTATAGAAATATGTCATTTTGGTGAGTTAATCTTGCCTCTTTTTAATGCAAAATAAATAGAAAAGTAAGGAATTTCATTTTTTTTTCTAGTGTAGTTTTCCATTGAAATAATAGTTTATTGTGTGACCCAAAAATAGGGTATATTTCCACTTAGAGTAAAACTACACAATATGGGTATCATTGTATTCATATCATTGAGTAGAATACAGATATTGTAATAACTCAAAAATTCATCAATCACTTTGAGAATTTCTATAAAAAAGGAGAAATTTCTAAAACCCTCATGAATACTAGTAGTCATTTCCAGTACCACAGTAGTGCCTTGTATGTGTAAAAATGGGATTTCACGCGACTAGAAATGGGAATCTAGAACCATGGTACTGCGATTAGAAATTCAAAATTTAGGACACAGATGTGGTACAGTGGTACTGAGCCATGATACCACGATACCACAATTGAAAATTAGGAATGAAAGGTCTGTAATGCTGCGATACTAAATTATCAATATATATCATTTTCGATACCACAGTAGTGCCTTGTATGTGTAAAAATGGGATTCCACGCGACTAGAATGGGAATCCAGTACCGTGGTATTGCGATTAGAATTTCAAAATTTAGGACATAGACGTGGTACAGCGCTACTGAACCATGATACCACGATACTGCAATTGAAAATCAGGAATGAAAGGTTTGTAATGTCGCAATAGTGAATTATCAATATATATATATATATAATGTGTGCCCAGAATTGCTCAAACCTATGAATTGCTCAAACCTCACTAAAACCAAAAACAAATGCCTCTATGATTTTCCTCTAGCCCCCACACATAGTCTAAGTCAGAGTTACACTATCTATTCCCTCTTAACAACCCTATGAACATTTATAGGAGGAAAAGACTCAGGAACAACGAAGGTTTCAAATTGTTATGTCATTATGAAGGACTATAGAGGTAAAGCATTAGTTTCCCACGTGAACCAATGTTTATAGACCATTGTTTTTGCAATGTTTGAAGTTTCACACATATTTTCCACTTATGATAGACCCTAAAAACGTTTAAAACATTTCAGTCTGACAAACTGGAAGAGCAACAAAGAGGAGCAAGGTATAACTACACTCTACTCTCTACAATCTTTGTTTTGAAAGTAGAATACAATGTATCAAAGTCCCTCATGCAAGAGAAAATAAAGAATGTGGGATCTTCGTGAGTACCACAATAAAGAATGTGGTAGTGTACTATTCACTATCATAGCACCATGGTAACACTCTATGTTACCGCAGTAATGCGATTAAAAATCATGGGACTACTAGGGTAACACTCTGGCTTCCGTGTTAACAAATCCCAACACCTTTTTTTGCATTTTTAATGCAAGAGTGGTGATTAACCCAGTGCATGACTGCATTCGCATTGTTACAGTAATGCGTCAAAAACCCTAAATGTCATGTATACTAATGCAAACGAATAGTTATGGTATTTTTCCCTTCTACTAAGATGTTTGAGGATAGAGATACCTGACATTCAACCAATTTTGACCTATTACTCATACCATGTGCTAGAATTACTAGAAGACCAATATACCTTGACTATATACTATTAGAAGTATAACAAATACAGAGAGAATGATTTTTGAATCTTAGGTTGGGGATTCCAAACCATCAGGGCAAAAGTAAGAACAAGTGGAGCAAAGTAATAGGTGAAAGTGATTACCTTGCTTCCCGGTATTATTTGAATTTTAATGTTGAACATGTGGTGTGTTTACATTGCTTGAAGCCTAGAAGCATGCTAGGACGTTGTTTAAATGATTTGTGAATAGCATGAATATATGAATGCTAGAATAACATGAGTTATATGTCCATGCTTGGTGTATGCAAGCTTTTATAACATGAGATGATTATTGGATTATTCATGTTTCTATGAGACGATCAACATGATTACGTTATTGTACAATGATGTGTTATACATTATGAAATGATAACTATGCTTGTCATAAGATGTTTGTTGATGATCAAGCAAAGATAAATTGAGGGTTGAACCACTACTATCGCAGTGGTCCATAGGGGATCACTGTGGGTGTTCTGGTGATAAGGAATGATAGGTTTCTCCCTGGTTCCCAATGAAAAAACAATGGGTATGACCATAGTTCTTAGAGATGGGGTGATGAATGTGTATCTCATTCCCGGGCTTTATAATGGGTTTGTTTCCCTATCCCATTGGAATTTGACATATATTGCACTTTCCCTCTTTCCGTTTAATATGATGATAATGAGAGAACACTAGGGTTAGGCCCTTTGGTCTATGTAATTCCTACTAATGTTTGAAACGCCTAACGTATGATAAGTGGTTATATGTTCTGTGTTTGATTTGAATAATGTCATTGATATACTGTGTATGATCCATTGGCTCTTGAGCTCACACCACCTTTCTGTTTCAGGTGACTTTTGAAACAATGTTTTCTGACTGACATCTCCAAGACATTCTTAGTAGTTAGCTTGCTAACCTCACAGTGGAGGTTGTTTTATGCCATTTTCTTTTGACTATTTATTACAAATTGGGCGTATGGCTCGTTAGATTGATTTAGATGTTAAACTTTACTTGGAAGTTAGTTTTCAACTACATGGGTCGTGTTTTAGAAACTTCTATTTGAGAGTTTTATTTCAGACCTTGTCGAATTGAAGTTTGAACTGGATGATTAAATTGTTTAGTTATCTCGTTACTTTTCCGCGAGATATTCATGGTATGTCCAAGAAATTGATAAATGTTTCATATGAGTTCTATTGTGTCTAGAAGGTGTTTAAAATGATTTGAATGTGAGAAAAGTAACGTCTCGATTATCAACGAGCAAAACATGTACAATATTTAATGTAGATCAAGCGTGCTTCTCTGAATGTGACTCTAATGTGACAGAACTAGGGTGTTATAAATATATAATTTGTTTGTACCCATATAGGCTCCAAGAATTTATATGGAAAGTGAAAACTGACACATAGGAGGTATATGTATTGATAATGAAATGTTAATTGAGGGGTACTATAATGCCCCACAAGTTTATAAGACCTCCATGTCGCTAATAAGTTATTAAAATGAAAATAAATTATTAAATAAATAAGAAAAATAACAAGATACTCAAAAATCATTTAGAATAAGTCCCAAGAAACTTAAAATAAATATAAAAATGATATAAATTCAAATAACTTGAAAAATGGCAAAGAAAAGATGCAAAAGCCAAAATTTCACTAGTTATCGCGATAAATGTGTAACACCCCAACCCCCCGTATCATTAAGTATTGGACGAATCCACCAATTTTCTTGACAATGGACTAAACCAAACGGTGGGCCGGGCCGGTGTTACATTACAAGCGACACACACTTGACTTTCTATTTCAGTCATTTCATGCCTTGATTGTATTTAACCGTACATAACTTAAAATTAAGGATTTAATAAGGCAGTAGTATAAGAAATAACTGAAATTCATAAACTCAATTAATTAAATAAAATTGAGTACATAATTAAAAAAAAATATTACAGCGGAAGTCTTAAAACTTGAGCGACATGCCCTTACATAAAAATTAGAAACTTTTTAAATAAAAAGAACCCAACTAATATTCATGATCTTCATGTAATTTAATTCCCTGAAAAAATAAAAGGAAGGGTGAGCACACAGCCCAGTGGATCTTTCTAACATTTAAATCATTATTTCAATTCAAACAAACCAAGCAT
>JAJIYU010012664.1:0-14491 GCA_030144865.1 Tinospora cordifolia
TTTGTATATGTGACAATTATGTAGTGTGACAAATTAATTTATCTTTAAAATCTAAATATTAAAAAAATAAAAAATAAAAACTTGTCGGCCAAATAAGTCATATTTTTTAAATAATGATTTTTTTTTGTATATGTGACAATTATGTAGTGTGACAAATTAATTTATCTTTAAAATCTAAATATTAAAAAAATAAAAAATAAAAACTTGTCGGCCAAATAAGTCATATTTTTTAAAGAATGATTTTTATTTTTATATATGTGACAATTATGTAGTGTGACAAATTAATTTATCTTTAAAATCTAAATATTAAAAAAATAAAAAATAAAAACTTGTCGGCCTGACTTGGAGACAAATTTGAGTTTGAACTGACGCTTGCTGCCACCTCCACGAAGTACACGGGCAAGTTGTGTTCAAAACCACGTCGTACACCCGACAGGCTCCCAACTTTGTCTTTTCCATTTTTATGGAATAGAGAGTACGTATTTTTTCAACCTGTCAACTCAACTTTTTGTGCAATCTCTATTATTATAATAATAATAATAATAATAATTATTATTATTATTATTATTGTTATTGTCATTATTTATTTATTAACATTTTTGTTAGAGTCGCCTATAGTTATTGAGTCATATAAAAAATATATCATAAATAAAATAATATGAATAAAAATATTCTTAAATATTGTATTTATATTCATATTTAACTTAAAAATATTGTAAACACATTTATTTTTAACTTAAGAATTAGCTTAAAAAGTAGAAAAATATTGATAGATAAACCTCATCTTAGACATTAAATATGGCAACATATGATGTAATCATATATTTACATTATTAGATTAAAAATATGACATGTACTTGGAAATATATATCTATTTTATCTAATAATTATAAATATTTATTATAATATTCATTGTTTAAAATAAACTTTATATAATATTATTAAAAAAAATGTGGTCCTCAATTAATTCAAAGCTATTAACTTAAAGATGAAGAACTATAGTAATATGAGGACATCTTTAACGCATTTGCTCAGCTCACATTATGTGTTAAGCTAGTCAGATGTCCCTAATGGACCCGTCTAACAAAATGTTCAATGGTGTTAAGTGTTTACTTTTACCAAATACCAACGCTCCCTTTTCCTTTTTTTAATTGTTTTTGGAAACTGTACCGCACGACATAGTTCCTTTTTTATTTAAAATATTTTTAAATACAATTTATTTTCAATAATTTATTTATAAAAAAATATTTAAAACATGACATAAAATTTTAAAAATGTTAAATAATAATTTAAAAAATAAAAAAATGTTATTTAAGTTTTTAATAAATAATTGTTTAAAATTTAAATAATTACATATAATTTGTATTTATGTCTGAATAATTTAAATTATATATATATATATATATAGAAAAATAATATATATTTTATAAATTATATATTATAAATAGTTTAAATGATAGATTGATATGAGTGTAAACTTGACAGAGACACGAACATTATACTATTACAGTCTAATAAATTATAAAACATTAGATGATACAGTTTAATGGATAATAGTTTAATGAGTTGCTATGTGATATAAACATTATACTATTAAATAGTATAACTATTAAAAGATGTCCTTATTTAAAAAAAAAAAATTGCCTAACTTGAGGATAATAAAACCCCCATTATTATCAAATGAAGCACATTTTTGGAGGCCAATGACAGAAATCCAAAATTTCCATGTGAAGCCACAGAGTGTGATGTGTGTTCCTCTTCCTTTTTCCAGCTAAGAACTTTGGAGTTTTATTATAGGTTAACTTTATTGCTGATCAGTACTAACCAAGACAACACAAACTAGAGCAAGAAAGAACTTTTCAAAGAAATCCATGGTCATCCATTCAAGGGACATCGGGAACTATGCCCAATGGATTTATGAAACAAAAACGAAAAGCAATATAATTACACATGCCATCAAATCAAACAAGATACTTTAAAAATTTTCTCCGAGATGCAATTGCCTACCATTGCACTGCGGGGTAAAGAAAAACATGTTATCTTAGCTTGTCAACAAGCACACCTAACAATGAACTAACTTAATTTGGTAGCTGTCATTTATAGACTTCCATTATATATCTTTTTATTATTTCATGTCACCCTCTTTTAACTTTCATTATCCTAAATTTATTATTATTTTTGTTTATTAATGACAAATCTTTCTAATTTTATTTGTTTTTCTAAATATATTTTGGTATGAAATCATTCAATCTTAATATCACTAGAGGTGAAATCTAAGGGAGGGGTGGGGGTGGGCTCTTACCTCTAAGAAAGAAGTAAAATTTTCGCTTGGCTCAGTGGTCCGCTTGTCATTCTATTTAAGCGAGATCTCAATTTTGAGCTTCATGAATATAATAATCTTTATTGAGAAGCACAACCCTAGATTGGGAGCGGATTAGAGGTCAAATGAGAATTTAATTTCGAGGTGTGCCTTAAGCTGACTCAGAAATATCCTATAAAAATAAAAATAAAAAATAAAAAAGAAAGAAAGAGGTAGAAGTTTGGCATCTTACTTGAAATGGCCTTGCACCTGTCCTTTGTATTAATGTGTAATTAAGAAAATAATTAAATGAATTTAGTACCCTAAGACTTTTGCCATTGGAAGGTATGAGAAACAAAGATTAGGTTGAAACCGTCTAAATTTCAACCTATGGCCCTCCAAAACCCTGTAGAGCAAGCTTGACCACTGTGTCAAAGGATAAGATTAAGGATATAATAGGTTTGATTAAAATAAAAAATCTTGCACCTAAAAGAAACTTGGAATCCAACCCACATAAAATTGCTCCTCTACCCAGAACCAACCCTACCTAATCCAACTAAAACTAATTTATGTTGGGTCACTCATTTGTATTAAAGATCTTAATTCTATTAAAATATTTTAGAAAATTTCACAACAGAAGTTCAGCAATCTATACTTGATCAATATCAAGAGGGAATGAAGAAAGCTCCTTTTTTTTTTTTTCATAAATGATGCATTCAACCTTCAATTTAAGTACATCAAATACCATACAAACCAGGCTACAAGAGTAAGAAGACCAAAACAATAGCCCTATAAAGAAACATTCATTTCTTCTTGCCAGCCTTCCCTTCCTTTCTTCTTACAATCTCATCTGCATATTTGACACCCTTCCCTTTATATGGTTCAGGAGGTCTCCATTTCCTAATTGACGCAGCAAAGTCGCCGATGGCACACTTGTCATACCCAGTAACAGTAATTCTGGTATTCTCCTCCACTTTCACCTTTAGGTCATCTGGGATTGTCATCCTAACCGGGTGAGAAAACCCGAGATTTAACACCAAGTCCTTGTTTTCCAACATTGCACGGTATCCTACCCCAATTAACTGGAGCTTCTTCTCAAAACCTTTAGATACGCCAACCACCATGTTGTCAGTAAGGGTCCTGCAAACACGCCAAGGTGAGAATGAATGTGTGAGCTAGTTCTAATGGCAAATGGTAGCCAACAAAACTGTTAAGATGGAAATGTGTTGAAACATTGAAAGAAACTACAAGTAAATATATTAGAAAGGTAGAAGCTCAAGTCGAAGATAAAATAAGAGATGAATGAGTAAGTTGGTTTGAACACATGCATACAACAAAGGCAACTGAATCCATTCAATAGGAACCTATTAACAATCCATGACCATAATGGAGTCAAAGGAAGATCTAAAACAACACGGATAGGATACAATAAAAAAGATATAAATAATGAGTATAAATCAATTTAGCCTTCAACAGAGAAAAGTGGAGGAATTGGATTCCACCCAAACCCATGTGGTTGGGAAATGATTTGGTTGAGTTGAGTTGAGTTCCCAGTGAAAATTTCCAACTAGCTTCTTTGAAAACAATCAGTAGCTTTGTTTGGTCTAAGTAGGTGGGAGAAGCCTTTTTCCAGATTAAAGACATTTTAAAGCAATTCTTTCAGCAATTTTACTGCTCTAAAGTCCCACAACATGCCTAAGTTACAACTCACAACTCCCAAGAAACACAACACATGCTTCTTTAGTCACTTATATTTGTTACGGGAAATGCAAAATAATGTGACTAATCGATGTTTAACCAAACCTTCTTTACTAGTATAATAAGCACAAAAGACTACCAAACCACCAACTAGTGAACATGACAACTAATGAAGTATCCATTCCTCTATAAATGATATTTATTTTCCCTCATCAGTTGGCTGATAAACACAATGTTCCATACTGTAAACACACCCCTCCCCCCCAACTCTATTAGCTTCCATCTAGTAGTGTTGATTATGCTGGAACAAGGATGCACATGCCTAAAAAGAGATAAGTAAAGCTTCAGTAGTCTGTCACTAAACCGTAAGCCGCAAGGAAGCAAACTGGTTGCCTTGGAATAGCAGAATGGAAGTTGAACACTTCCAGAACAGATTCCCCCTCATATTTCACTTGACGGGGTTGGAAGCAAGTTAGATGACAAATGGGAAAAAAGGGATAAGCCATTTAAAGGATTTATTGTATTATGTTTTGTGTATACCTGGCATAATTATAAAGGAATGACATTAAATGATCCCCGTGAAAGAAGGAACAATGGGGAACAAATAGAATGAAGCAAATGGATTTGGACCAGAAGGGAGGCTGCCAATTGTGGGCTGGGAGTACTCTCAACCCATTGGTGACTATCAACACAAAACTGATGCAATGCTGTATTACAACTACAATTTTCCCAAAAGTTCAGCCCATAAAAAATGCAGGTAAAAGCTTGTTTGAGGGGCATTCATTCCATGTACAACAATAAAATGTAAATAACAAAAAGCCGTTGTTGTAAAGGATGATGGTATTTTTCCAGAGGCGTCCTTACAGTATTCTTGACATCAAGAGTGGGCGGAAAAACCCATACTATCATTAAAGAATATAATGCACAAAGCATACACCAAATTCAATAGAAAAAGCAAGAAGAAAAGAAAAGATCGAAAACAAAAAATAACCACAATACTTGTTACAAGAAAATGAGTTTTTCAACCATGAAATCAGAGAATGGAAGAGCAAAAGCACCTGAAAAGCCCATGCATTTGGTTTGCTCTTCTAGTATCCACTGCTTTACTGACCTTCAGCTGTCCAGACTCTAATCTGTCAACCTTCACCTCACGTGGGTATGACCTGGAAAGCTCTCCTAGAGGACCCTTAACTTTCAAATCTTGACCTTCAAGTGTGATTGTTACATTAGAGGGAACTTCAATTAAACGTTTCCCTATCCTCGATTCTTTACACTCCACTGTCTTCCTTAAGAACCCAATTTGAGAGAAAGAAACATTGGCGGTTTGGAGTACACTTCTCTTGCCTATAAATTCAGATTTCAAATTGCTGGAACATGATTGCAAGAAAATCACTCACGTTTTAGCATTTTTGCACCATGTAAGTAGTAATTCGCCGTCAAAAAGAAAATGTAGAAACACATAAAGCATGTTCATAAAACCAACAAGTCCAATCAATTTACTGGCACAAGTTTCCCAAAGAAAATCTAACTCATTGATGAAGCTCATTTAGAGAAAAACACACCAAAAAAAAAACAAGTTCGGGTGAATTTTGATTAAATAGCACAAGCAATTAAACAACTTTCGGAATTTCCACAAACATTTAAACAAACAAATTTGCCAAAGGTAATTTGGCTTATGATTTGAGAGGAAGTTAACAAAGTTCACAATAGACAATTGTAGTTATAAGCTGCATTGACAATAGGAGCTGATTATGAAAGTCTCTGTCACAGTTGCTTCAATCTAAAACTAGGTGTAGCGAGAAAAAATTTAGATGAACATTTATACAAATAGGAATAGATTGAGTTAACTCTCACCATGAAACACACGTAGATTGTGCTTTGCAGAGATGGAAATGACTAGCATGGAAGGAAACAAAAATACTGATTTTACAACAAAATCCAACCAACTCAGTCCAGATCCAGTAGTTTTACTGCTATATTTGCTTCCATTTCTACAATACCCAAACTTAAAGGCCCAGAGTGTTCATCTGAAATACTTCAAGCAATCAAACATCCCAAAATCTAAGAAAAACTCTTTTTCCCACAAAAAAAAAAACAAGAATACAGCATTATCTGTTTGTACAAATTTAACTAGTCATTCAATTTCGAGCAAATTGTGAACCAAAAATTAGATAATCTACAGATTCCAGCTAACTCTATCTCAACCGTCAATTTCGAACCTTCGTCAATAAGGTATATAGTATATATTAAGGAGAGGGAAGACAAAGCAAAGTTTTGAATTTTTTTTTTTTTTTTTCAAAGACATATTGTCCGAAGAACCCATTTACAAATAAATGAAATGCTGCAGAGAAAACATCATTCACTTAGAAGTTTGATTTTTCTCAACTTATTTTGTTCAGGAAAAAGTAATTTTTTTCAACAAAAACAATTATTTCTGGGAAATCAAACTGTTCAATTTATCAATACTTGAAGAAGAAGCAGAAGAAGAAGAAGAACAACAACAACAAGAACTCAAGTTGAGATTGTTCATAAAAAATATAGAAATGAGAAGATAAAGTGACCCACCAGGGCTGGAAAGAACATGCTAGCGAAGAAGCCATGGCTGCAACTTTAGCATCACCGGCTTTCTCTCTTCTTCTTCCTTCTCCTCTCTTCTAGTGCTTTGTTATCCACAAATCACAATAGGCAAAGGGAGTGGCCTTGCTTTGACGATTTTGCCCCTTCAGTGTGCTAAAAGTTATATTTTTCACATTAAACTGTAATTCCATCTTCAACTAATTTACCCCATTTATATTTTTATCTATATTAATTACTTTATCTCTAATATTATTATCAAAAAAAATTTAAAAATAAAAAAATTGATATATGTGTTAAAAAAATGACATCAGATTAAAAATATCCTTAATTTAATAGGCACCCACCAACTATTCTGAAACAAGCTAAATCAATGAAGACATTTCCCATGTATTTCTTCTTACAAATTTTATTTTATCTCGTTATACTATTACCCTTCTTTGTTTTTTTTTGTTATTATTGACATAAAACTATATTTTTATCAGAAACATAATTAAAAAAGGGAGAAAAATGGACAAAATCCAAATAAAAATATTAATTGAAAAATAATATATATATTTATAGCAGATAATAATAAGGATGATGACGTTAATTTTTTTTTTTTTTTTCAAAGAAACAAATGCCCCAAAAAATATGGTAAAAATAATCTTGTTTTAAAAATGTTCTTTGGATCAGTTCATGACCCAAGACTGGATATAGGCAACACCCAAGAAGAAGATATCTGAAACATAGAAAACTTCCCAGCAAAGATAATAGAAAATGGCATACTAAGCATACAAGCTGATTGTTAATGGAGTCAATGTAGCTATCAATCTTATTACATCTTGGAGAACAAACATCATCAAAGCCTAGAGTAAGTACATTACAAAAATCTGAACTTAACACATGCTTAGTTATCAGCCTAGCTCTCCCTCGTTTGGCCTTCATTAGGTTTTGGAATTCTCTTAAACTCGTAATTGTTTATGTCAACTTTCTCCTGTAAAGCCTGCAAAAGAGAAAAGGGCAATTAGATGATCTTACATATACATATCAAGAGATCGTTTTCAGTTTCAATATGTATTGGTGATATCAGAGATTTGAAAGCTGAAGTAACACCTTGAGCTCCTCTTCCAGTGAAATCTTTTTTGGCTTGTAAACTGGTCCTGTTCTTGACAGTTCTTTTGTAGTCTCAATGATTTCCCATTCAAGTTCATCTTTAACTTTAGCCACATCTTTACTGCGTTATGAAAGTTAAGCAAACGTTAAACCAAAGACCCGCTAGAGGAACTACTAAACATGACTTGCACATACAGAACACAGTAGATGATCTACATCAAGATATAAGATCATAAGGATCAATTAATGTTGAAGACAGTACTTAAAGTAACTATGTGTAATGAAGGTTAGTATAGCTATATAAGTTGTGTGTTTTGCTTTTTCTTTTGTAACTACTCTTTTAGAGCTGCAATACCCAAGTTTTCTTTGAATTATTCCCATGTATCAGAGTGTTGGTTATGGAAGAGGTCTTCTTGGGCACAAGTCTTGTTGTTTGCATTTACATGTTCCCCATTTGCAGTATTAGTATTTGAATTTTCTTATCTTTGTTCTATGTGTAGGATAAGACTATGCATAAGGAAGAGCACTAATAGTAACACGACATGTAAGATTAGGTTTTATGAAATGCATTTTTATAGGGAACACTCATCAACTTATCAGAATAATTTTTGAGAAGTTGAGTAAAAAAGAAGGCCTTGAGTTAAAAACATAAATATTGGTGTAAGTTAGTGTTACTGACCTTCCCTGTAAGAGATGAGCAAGACCAATAGCCCCAAACACAGTAAGTGAAATGAATGGAATCCCATATCTAACAAATGGGTATTTTCTGCCCCATCTTTTGAATTCTGAAGCGGAATACCTAATTTTGGCAGCAGTATCTGTTAAATTCATCTTCTTATGATGATCCATTCCGATCTTACAGACTAAATCTGTTTAGCCTTCAGATCATAACATAGCCTGTAGATGATCCTAGAGTCAATCAAACAACTTCACATAGAATCAAGCCAAAAATGAGAAAAAAAAATCAATTACATTTGCATTAATACACGCACTTGCTTCTTCAAATTAATATTTCATTATGATCACTTGTCGAGCAGAAGAGGGGGGGAAAGGAAATTCATATTCAACTACAATATCTAATGGGAAGGAGAATGATACCTTTGTTGAGACCACATAATGACTAAGATAAAAGGAGACTCCAATTGAGACCTGATCAATCTCACATAAAGAATAAAGAGACAAGGACAACCATTCATATGGTCTAAGGTTAAGACTTTTACCAGTAACTGAAACTGAAAGAAGTGAAGAGGGAAAAGAAAAAAAAAAGAAAAAAACTTAGTTGACTTAGTTTGGATAGAGCAGAGTGGAGGAAACAAATCATATAGTCAAATCTTTGTTGTTGGGAAAAAGGCTCCGTTTAGTTGATTTGAAACTAAAATTGTTTCTTAAACTTCGTGTAGGAAAAAAACAATTCATATTCAAATTGTTTCATTGGATTAAGTAAAGTCTACAACAGGTGCCTCAAAAGATTAATACGACAGGCTCAAAAGAGAAGAGGGAAACAGAACGATAACTTGTATTAATAACAGTGACTTGGCGATCAACAAATTTGCAATTTCAACAAGTATTAGATAAAAGCATACAGATTTATCATTTTATGGATAAAACGACTTAACCCTATAGAGATGGAGTTAACAAGATGAACATGGCATGATAGTACCTGATTCAATTTAACAAATAATTTTCCCAACCATGTTTTGTGAGACCTATAATTGTGAATAAGAATCAAAGCTTTGGGGCTCTCAGTGATTGAACTGGGATTCGAATCATTGAATCATAGAATCATAGGATTAAGGATATATCTGCGATGCTTAGATGATTAACTATACAATAATATCTATGTATTTGTGCTTTGACATTAAAGGATATCCATAAGAAACCCTAATGAGTTATTGAAAAGTTGTTGCATTGCAAAGGGCACAACACAAGTAACAAGCTAAAACCGAGTAGCAGCAACAATTGCTGAATGGAGGAAACAATCTGCAAATTGCAGAAAGTTGAAATACAAACAAATGAAGGAGAAGCTTCGATTCTCGCCATAAAGCTTTCCTCTTTGCCCACAAGTCCACAAGTTACTACAGAGACAAAGACAGAAAAATCCCGAAAGATTCACAATTAGTTCTAAATGCTTCGGCTTTGAATTTAATTCTGTGAACCTTCAGATATTACGATCAAACACAACATGGGCAAGCAAGTAAGACGAAGGTAGAGAAGAAAAACGTGGAAGACGACGGAGGCCTCATACAACAGGAATCATCCCAGGAAAGCGGCGGTGAACAAGAAGGTGGCGGCGACTCTGCTCAGGGACCCAATACCGAAGTTTGGTGGAGGAGGAGGCGTACCTGACGGACTCGCGGACGGTGCATTACTGGAGGGGGCGAGAGGCGGTGCCGAAGGGAGAGCAGAAGGAGAAGAAGACAAAGTCGGGGCCTTGGAGGAGCAGGGGTCGGAGCTGGTGGATTCACCAGCGCCGGAGTTGAAGGAGATGGAGCCGCTGCTGACGGAGTTGGCGTTGGTGGAGCACTTGGAGTGGCTCTGGGGCCTGAGCGAATGAAGATCGGGAGCCTGCTATCTGCTGCGATTTGGGGAAGACAGAAGCCAAAAAACACACAAAAAAAAAAGGCCCATTTTAAGCAACTGCGATTTAGAGAACAAATGGTTACATTTTCACTGTATACCCGGCCCATTTGCTCTCCAAATCGCAGTAGCTTCAAAATTTATTTTTTTTTTGTTTTTGTTTTTGTTTCTATTTTTTTTACTGTGAGAATGTAACCAATTTTTTAAAATTATTTTTTTTTATAAAAAATACTAATAGAAAAACAAAACATAAATAATTTACCAAAAAATTAAATTAATAATAATTTTTGAAAAAATAATAAACAAAATTTTGTTACCATCAAATTAATAAGGGGGACTGCAAGGGCGTTCAATATGCACCCATGTGATGCTCATTGATCGTTGTTGGCGTTAGATGCCTAGATGCAGGTCTAATGGCACTGAGAACTCGGTGTTAGAATTTTTTTTTTCTTTTCTGAAATAGGCAGCGCCCCAAAAATGTTTTTGTAATATATAATAATAATAATAATAATAATAATAATTAATTTTAATTTTTTAAATAATTAAAAATAATAAATAAATTTAAATTAATATTTAAAAATGTAATATTTTAAATGTAAACACTTTTAAATAAATAATTATATATATTTTTAATTTTAATGTGAATAATAAGTATTTTTAAAAAATATATTTTATAAATGAAATATTGTAATTAGTGTATTTAATAGGTCAATACAGTTTACTGAGTGAGAGTTTAATAAGTTAATAATGTGGATTGTATATAACTATTGGAGTTATTATAAATGCATTAATTTTAGATTAATTGATTAATAATTTGTCTTTTAACTTGTCATTAATCATATTAAATATGTCATATTTGAATTTAATAGATTAATTTGTTTACGACTTGCAATTTAATTATGCTGAATCAACTTGTTTTTATCAAAACTCAATGACCATAGATAATTAAGACAAGAATAAGCAATAAATAAATAGAGATTTAATACAGATGATAAAGTATGTGTTCTTACAAGATGTTCTAGGCAGTAGAAAATGCACAAGGAATTTAAATACATACAACATCATGCGTTTACCACAATTTATTTTATTGATTTATGATTTTTTCCTCATGACAAATAATATTGGGAGTGTTCTCATTAGTTGTCAGCAAAGAATGTTTTGATTCCCATGTGCTTTGCAATGAACTGCTTATACCAAGTTGCTGATAACTTTGGCGTTCGCTTCAAAGTTTTATAGTCCACATGGTAGATTCCGAACCTCTTTGTATATCCAAATTTCCACTCGAAGTTGTCGAGCAATGCCCAAACGAAATATCCTCTCACATCTGCTCCTTTCCTGCTCATTTCAGCAGAATTACAGGAAAAGATGAAGAAGAAAGAACTAAAAGAAATAACAGGCATTTTGCATTCATCATATGAAACAAAGGAGATATCATATGCTATATGTTTCACCATAGAAGAAAGAATTACATTTGAGTCTTAATTCCTAGTTATGAGGGTCTTTTCACTTACCTTATTGCACTTGCAAGGGCATCCAAGTAGCTACTAAGGTAGTTCACTCTTTTGGTATCATGCAGGAAATCTTCAATGGTGGCATTGGGATGGTTTTCCTCACCATACCCTGCAATACAAGAAAATTTGATATACATGGTGAGACCAAATAGGTGTCAAAAGAACTAAAAATCCCAAATTTCGCAGCTCTTTATGCCAATCTACCATTTTCTACAATGATCAAGGGTTTGTTGTTATATCTCTCTTTGAGGTAAAGAACCATTTTCTCCATTGCCTGTGGGCAAACATAGTACCCCTCCATGTCTGTCTGCATTATCAAAAAGCTTATAAATTTGTGGAGCTTGCAAGCGTGAGTACATAGTGATAAGTAAAGGCTAAAACTACGTACAGGTTCTCCTATTAGGACCCCATCCTTGTTGTCTGAAGTTAAGAAGTAACCTTGTGCCTTGGAACCTCCCGCTTTGGACACATTACATGTAGAATACATGCAATCTTTTACATAAGTACTTGTGTAGTGGTTGATGCCGATGAAGTCCAAACCATTTTGCAGTCTTTTCAGGTCAGTTTCTGAAAATGCAGGCAAAGTCGTTCCGAGAATCTCTTCCATCTCGAGAGGATACCTTCCAAATACAATAGGGTCCAAGAACCTGCAGCAAATGCCCGAGTGAGCTTAGAGGAAAATGCTTCAACACTTTTGTGGCATCAATTTGTTTCACATGTGCACATATGAAGATACGTACCAGTTCACAACGAAAGATTGAGCTCTCTTGGCTGCCAACACATCCACTGAGGAATTGCTGATAGGTTCGTACCATATTGCATTTATCACAATTCCTATTGTTCCTCCTTGTTCTTTCTGAAATTTTTGACAAATGCAGGCAATTCTCCAAGTGCGTTAGATTTCATAATATATGTAAGACTTTCTTTGGCAAGATTAAATTTCATGCAACATTCTTTCTCTCGTAAAGATGAATTCTACGGAAGCATGAAGAGTAACTTTTCAAAAACAAAAAGAACAAGAAAGTTACAAGGAAGCAATTTTTGAAGAGGTTTTATATATGGGAAGTACATTCATTGATACCTGATATTTAGTTCTATAAGTATCTACAGCAGAAGCATGGGAAAGGATGAAGTTGTGTGCCGCAATGAAGGGTTCAGTTTCTGAGTTACCACTTGCACAATTGCCATATGACCCTGAGCAACGACATGGAGGGTAGATTCCTAACTGGTAGCTATACAAGGCTACAAGATTTGGCTCATTTAAGGTTGCCCAGAACTTGACTCGATCTCCAAATGCTTCAAAACATACATCAGCATAGTATTGAAAATCCTCCCTGAACAAGAAAATTTAAGGAACGGATGTTCAATGCCATCAATCATAAAGAAGAAGAACTAGAACACTAAATTTGTGGAAAAATATTAACAAGTATATAATTGCACTCCATACTACATCTTGATAGAAATTAGAGCGATACTCTACTGTATCTGTGGACTCAGCCATGCTCCGTATTGGTCTTCGAGTTCCTGGGGGATATCATAGTGAGACAATGTAACAAAGGGTTGGATTCCTACAGAAAAGGGAAAAAAAAAGGAAGTTTTTCTTCAGCGTGAGTATTTAAAATCTGCTACTCAGTAAGCATTCATATAGGCCATAGACGTCGAAATGCACCGTTTTGAAGCAGAGCATCGATGAGATTGTTGTAGTGGTTGATACCAGCAAGATTTACTTCCCCAAATCTGCCATCTGTAGGAAAAGCTCAAATTGTTATCAACTGTGAAAAATCAAATGAGGTTCTGAACATCAAATTCAATAGAAGCTTTTAATTACAAGGTAATATTCTAGCCCATGAGATGGAAAATCGATAGCTATTGACTCCAAGAGATTGCATTAGCTCTATATCTTCCTGCATTCACCAATGCCCTGATCAAAAAGCCTGCAGGATGCTAGTGAAGGCAGAGGGGAGATCCAATCCACATTTAATTGCAAATTCAACATCATATATCTGAGATAAAGAACCCAATTATCCAGAGCTGTTCTTACCAGATACCGATGGTAGTTATCATCCGCAATGTCGCCGTGACTTCCATCTAAAATAGCTCCTAAAACAACAAAACAACGACTCAAATTCCATTTTTTCAGCTCCAAATTAAACGCAACTTCTGCAGTTGCAGAAACTTTAAGAAAGAGTTCATCTTACTCATGACCTGTTATATGAGAGAAAACATCCCAATTATTCAGGCCTTTTCCATCACTCAAGTAAGCTCCTTCCACCTATCATCATCATCATCATCATCATCATCATCATCATCATAATCATCAGAAGTTGGTAATTCCATCTGTGTTACTGAATTTGTAGCACTAGGAATTGCATTTAAAACCTGGTAAGCAGAGGTAGCAACTCCAAAGAGGAAGTCTCTTGGGAATGGAGATGAAGCGTATGCTAGATCATGAAGTTGTGAAAGAAGTTGGAGGATAAAGAAAGCATGAAGAGCTGCTTGTTGAAACTTCATTCCTGAGTACCCAGAAAGAACACCCAGATCTCTCTGCTACTTACAAAGTGTAGAACAAAAATGAAAATTTTTGACAGGTGATATGCTCCTGCAAGTATGTTATTATTATAAATCAATGCTTTGAGGGCAAGATTTATAATATATTATTTATAATATATATATATATATATATATATATATATATATATATATATATATATATATATATATATATATATTGTAATAC
>JAJIYU010012665.1:0-14396 GCA_030144865.1 Tinospora cordifolia
AGTAGAAAGTCAAGTGTGTGTCATTTGTAAAGTAACATAGGACCCGGCCCATGGTTAAGTCCACTGTTGCGACAGTTGTTATAACAGTGGATGCAACAGTGGTTATGTCCATAAATGGTTAAGTCCACGTTAACATGCGGGGGTCGGGGTGTTACAAATACAGATGTTGATGCTATGAGCTAGGAGAATTTCATAGAGATCTTCTATGAAAAGTTTTTTTTTAAAGTGACTTGAGCAAGCTATAGGACTTTGTTCTACTAAATCAGAGGGACATGACTATAGTTGAATATGAAAGGAAGTTTATTGAACTGGCCAAATTCTCACCAAATCTAATTAGGGAAAAGAAAGGAAAGGCCAATCAATTCACATAGGGTCTCAAGATGGAGATCCGAAAGATAGTGAAGACTCTAGGCCTAATGACTTACAAAGACGTCGTGGAAAAAGCCCTAACACTAGAACAAGAACTCAACTTAGATCAAAGGTTGAGGGGAAAGAATATAAGGCCCGAGAATGAAAAAACCACAAGTCCCAGAAGAAAAGTAAGAATGCTTGAAAAGCATCACAGGAATAGGGGTAGATCACCAATGAGTTTAAGGAGTAGGCCAGGAGGCAAGGGCTGTGCTATGTGTGCAGATAGAAGGGTCATCTTTCTCAGAATTTCCCAACTACACTTGTTCAGACACCTTGTAACACTCCAACCCTCGTATCTTTTAAGCAATGTACGTTGCCACCGTTCTCTTGACAGTGGACTTAACAAAACGGCAGTCGGGCTGGTGCTACATTACAAGTAACACACACTTGTTCTTTTCTTTTCAATATCTCATGCCTTTGTATAAAATTCAAGAATACAAAATTTCAAAAAAATCAAGGCAAATTAAAAGAGATGTAGAAATTCAAACTATTTTATTTATAATAGAAATTGAGAGTACTAAACTCTTTAAAAAAAACTAATCAGTTGTTATAATGGAAGACTTCAAAATACTTTTTAGTAGAAAAGCATAAAAACTTTGGGCAACATGCCCTAAAAATTCTAAAAAAATATAATACTGTAGAAACTTTCTAACAAACTATCTATATTCAACTGCTCCATGGGTTCATGTTCCTGAAAAATAAGAAAGGAAGAGTGAGCACATAACCCAATGGATCCTTTTCGAACAACCATCTTTCATATTCAAACTCATAACACATTCATAATTCAAACACTTGCATACATTAGGCGTTTCAAACAACATTTTTGTTTAAAGTTGAGATTTTAGACCAAAAGGATTTTTAAGCCCTTGATGTTCTTAACAAAGTGCCTCCTTAAAGTGAACTATAGCTCTTCTTAGCTAATTTCATTGGACTTTTGGACTTCAAGGGAACTTACCAACCAACCAAGTACTTTGGTCTTAAAACCATATGAACTAATCATATGAAAAGAACATCCATAGTAACCCACATGTTTACTATGATGGTACACGATTATTTTCTCCATCATCTTTGATTAATTCTCATATCATGATCTCATAAAATAAATTTCAGAATATGAAATCAAACTAAAATTCAAAATATGCATAATCAATTCATGATACACTCATAAAACATGCATCATATTTTAATTTAAAAGGCTAAGCATGATACTAACATGGCATGGATGATATGATTGTTGAAACATGAATCAAAACTGAAATACTGAAATAAACATTTAAAATTCTAGAACTGAAGTTGAAAATCTTTAAATTCAGTGAAAAACACACAATAATGAGCATGCCATGAATTCAAATAAGAACAGAAGGGTGTTCTAGAAATCACTTCCACCTTGTGACGCTTTCTTTCAGAATTTTGGCAACAATTTCCCCCACATACTAATGCGAATGAAGATTGCCCAATTTAATTCCCCAATTCAAGAGTTTCTCACACACACAAGAAGGGAAAGATGGGAAAAGGTGCCAAGAAGAAGGCTTTGAGAAAACAAGAGGAGCATTCAACTCTTATTTTTTGGAATGAATGAAATTATGAGCCTAGGGGGTTTATATAGGTTTTCCAAGGGAGAAAATTAGAAAGTTTTGTGTCCTTCTTTGAATAAAACACCCTAATTCTCCCTAATTTCGTACTTTCTAATTTTGGAGCAAAATGAGTATTTTTCGAAATTTTTTTGAATTTTAGAAATATTTTTCGGAATTTAGAAACTATTTTTTTGGAATTTTTGGATTTTTCCATATTTTTCGTTATTTTTCGATAATTTTTTTTTAATTTTTTTCGAATCCTTTAATCTCGACCATTGGATTAACCTCAGATCGATCAACAAAAAAATTGGACCTTTGATCTTAGCCGTTGGATTTTCCTCAAGTGCGTCAACGATCGTGATCAATCCAAAATGGCTTCGATCTGGACCTTAGATGATTCTCGACAACAGTTCATGATTTAATCAATGCGGCTTTGATCTAAACCGTTTGATGATCCTCGAGCGCAGCACTGTTCGTGATCCCTCAATGCGGGTCCGATCTCGACCGTCGGATGATCCTTGATCACAGTGTGGGGATTTGATTTCGCGATCAACGAACTCGCTTCTAGCCGCACGATCATCCTCGAGTTACGTACGCAGATCTCTGCCCATTTGATCTTGATGATTCGATAAGCTCGTGTGTACGTGCGAATCTGATCTTGGACGTCGGATCGTGAGATCAGATTCTAGATCTACGATTTGCAGTATTTTGAGTTTATTTTTTATTTGTTAACCAAATTTCTTGCTTTCTTTTCAGATATTTGCCAAATCTTGATCCCGATTAACTTTCTAATCCTGTTTCATCAAAAATTGCACATATCCTTGTATTTTTGGCTATGATATCCCATTTTATGCATTATAATCATATTTTTTTCAAAAATTCACTAAATTGATTTTTATTCCTCATTTGGGTAACTTAGGACTTGCCAAAATTGTCATTCGTCAATTCTGTATAATTTTCTACGTAAAAATTCAAATTTCAAATAAACTTTTCGAGATGTTACACGCCTCAACAACAATCACAGTAGGGAGGAGGTCAAAACGGTCGTCCTCAAGGGAGGCAATAGTAGTCGAATGCCAATTGGGGGCATTATCAGGGCCATGGGCAAAACCAAGCTTGAATGTTCGCTGTTGAGACTCAGGAAGACCAGGTCCTTGCTGTGAAAGGTACATTTTTGTTGTTTAATGCTACTGTAAAATTGTTGTTTGACTCGGTTGCCTCTAAATCTTTTATTTCTGAAGAACTAGCTGATAGGTTACAACTTGTGACCAAAACATTACTTGTGACTTTGAATGTGTCCACACCAATAGGGACCATTGTGACTTCAAAAAGAATGTGTAGTTGTTACCTAAGGTTTGGGCATAAACTCTTAATAGTTGACCAATGTACCTTACCTTTTTAGGGCTATGATATAATCTTGGCAATGGACTGGTTAGACTAGAACCAAGCCCAGATATGTTGTCCTAAAAGACAGGTGACCATAATCCTACCTTCTAGGAAAACCTATAGGATCAATAGGATATGCGGAGATTACCGAGAAGTCCAATCATAGCCATGTTCAACTGCTTAAGGCAAAAGCGTGAGCTCGACGAACTCTCTAATGAAGAACCTGCTAAACTAAAGAGAATCCAAAACCTGGTGATGGTTAGCAAGTACAAGGATGTGTTCCCATATTTCGTACCTAGACCACCACCTGCTAGAGAGTTAGAGTTCAAGATTGAACGTCACCCTGAAACCAACCCTATCGCCATATCTCCTTATAGGATGGCACCAGTAGAACTGATTGAGTTAAAGTCTCAACTCGATGATCTCCGAGAGAAAGGCTTTATCAGGCTAAGTGAATCACCTTTGGGAGCTCCAGTGTTGATTGTGTCAATTATTGGAAGCTGAACCAAGCTATGGTGAAGAATAAGTATCTTTGGCCAAGGATTGATTACCTATTTGATTAATTGAAAGGAGCCACTCATTTCTCAATGATTGATCTCAAGTTAGGACATCACTAGTTGAGAATCAAGAGGTGTGATATATACAAGACTGCCTTTAGAACAAGATATAGGCACTTTGAGTTCACATTGATGCCCTTTAGTTTGACCAATGCCCCAACAACATTCATAGACTTGATGAACCGAGTGATTAGATTGTATCCTGATTATTTTGTGGTGGTATTGTTAGATGACATCCAAATCTACTCCAAGTCATAGGTGGAACACTTAGAACAGTTACAGATAGTGTTGGAGACACTTAGAAAGCAACAATTATATTCCAAGTTCAGCAAGTGTGAGTTCGGGATGAAGATGGTCAAGTTCCTTGGCCATGTAGTATCAGCAGAATGCGTATCTGTAGATTCAGAGAAGGTGGAAGCGGTTATGGATTGGAAGCAACCTAAGACTGTTACAGAGATTAGGAGCTTCTTAGGTCTGGCTAGGTACTACAGAAGGTTCATCCAAGATTTCTCTAAACTAGTAGAACATATGACCAAACTGACTAGGAAGGGAGTTAAGTTCAATTAGAATGAGAAGTGTGAATAATCATTCCAAGAATTGAAGAAGAAATTGACTACGACCCCTGTCCTAGTCACTCCAACCTATGGTGCTACAGATACCCTCTATACTCATGCCTCGCTGAGTGGACTTGGAGTAGTGTTGATGCAGGAAGACGAATAGTTACTTACGCCTTGCAGCAGCTAAAGGTCCATGAGAAAAATTACCCTACCCACGACTTAGAATTAGTGGCCATCGTATTTGCCTTGAAGATTTGGAGCCACTACCATTATGGTGAAAAATTCGATTTGTTTTCAAATCATAAGAGCTTGAAGTACATCTACACCCAGAAAGAGTTGAACCTTAGGCAATGTAGGTGGATGGAGTTCCTCAAGGACTATGATTTCCAATTACGCTACCATTTGGGGAAGGTCAATGTGGTGCCTGATGCTTTGAGTAGAAAGTTCAACCACCAGGAGGAAGAAAACGGTCAGATGTAGCCATTGATCAATGACTTTAAGCTGGGGATAACCCTAAATGACCAGCAAGCCTACCTTTACAGCATGTCATGCCAACAGGATCTACTACATCAGATCAGGGGAGAACAGAAGCAAGATAAGTGGCTTGTCGGTTTGATAGAGGGAGTTGAATAAGGTAAGCATTCTGACTTTACGTTAGATGTTGAGAATATCCTGAGGTTTGGGGAGAGGATCTGTGTACCTTAGAATGGATAGAGTAAGCAAACAATACTTGATGAAGCTCATCAAACCAAGTATACAATGCATCCAGGTGGAGACAAGATGTTCTAGAACCTCAGAAAGACTTACTGGTGGAAAGGAATGAAGAGGGACATGGCTAAGCATGTTGCCAAGTGTTTAACTTGTCAACAAGTGAAAGTTGAGCATCGAAAACCCTTTGGAATGTTACAACCACTCCCTATCCCTGAATGGAAGTGGGATAACATTACCATGAATTTTGTCAGTGGTTTGCCCAGTAATAAGAAAGGAGAAGATACTATTTGGGTGATTGTGGATCGTCTCACCAAAGTGGCTCACTTCTTGCTGATTAGATCCATAGACCAAGTCAGTAAGTTAGGAGAAATTTATGTGAAAGAAATCATCAGGCTTCACAGTGTGCCCAAGACTATTGTGTCCGACAGAGACTCTCGCTTCACTTTACAATTCTGGCAGAGTCTATAGAAGGAGATGGGTACTAAGCTCACTATGAGTACAACATTTCACCCTCAAACAGATTGTCAGTCTGAGAGGGTTATCAAGATTTTAGAAGATATGTTGAGATCTTGTGTTTTAGACTTCAAGAAGAATTGGAGCAAGTACTTACACTTGGCAGAGTTGGCCTATAATAATAGTTATCAAGCGAGTATTAAGATGACTCCATTCGAGGCTTTTTATGGAAGACCCTGCAGATCACCTACTTGTTGGGCTGAACTCAAGGATCATGTATTAATTGGACCAGATTTGGTTAAAGAAATGAATAACCAAGTCAAGTTAATATAGAGGAGGCTGACTACCGCACAGAGTCATCAGAAAAGCTATGCTAACAAGAGGAGAAGACTACTAGAGTTCCAAGCTGGGGATAAAGTATTTTTGAGAATTAGTCCTCAGAAGGGCATCAAGAGGTTCATATTCAAAGGAAAGTTATTTTCGAGTTTTGTCAGACCATTTGAAATACTTAGAAGAATCAGGGAATGTGCTTATGAATTGAATCTGCCAAACCAAATGACATCAGCTCATAACGTTTTCCATGTATCCATGTTGAGAAAGTACTAACTTGATTGCTCTCACATCATCCACTGGGAGGAAGTGAATATTCAAGATGATGCTACTTATGAGGAAACAACTGTTAGAATCCTCGACCATAACGTACAGAGTCTACGAACAAAGGATATCCCATTAGTGAAGGTACTTTGGAAACATCACAGGGTGGAAAAAGCTACCTAGGAACTCGAAAGCAAGATGAAGACGAAGTATCCACACCTATTAGCTAGAAATCCTTAGTTATATACAAATTTTGAGGATGAAATTTTTCTAAGGATGGTAAGTTGTAATACCCTAAATTCTCTGTACTCAATTAAATGAAATTTATCATTTATTTTGTAAAATTTGGGTGCAAAATAAAACCAGACTCATTTCGGGGCTAAATCTGGCAGGTTCTAAGACTCTCATTTAGTACCCCTTAGGGACCCAAAACAACTTGAAATGAAGTAAGGTGACATGAACCAACTAAGGAGACAACATATCCAAAAATTAGAACAATTGGTCAAGTTAGGGTTTTCATTGGCCAAATACCCTTCAAGGGGTTCAAATTAGGAAAAATTGACATTTAGGATACCTCAAGGGGATCAAAATGACCCAAAATGAAACAAAATGACATGAACTAGAAAAATGAATGACATACCCAAAAATCAAAATAATTGGCCAAGATTTGGGTTTTTTTTTGCCTAGTGAACTTAGTGGGTCTTAAATAAGGAAAGTTTTTTAGGAAAAATCACCTTGGGCTAAACCGTATCTTAAAATGTACATTAGGTTCATGTGATTCCAAAACTATAGGTTATAAATCATAATTCCTTGTAAATAAGGAGATATTAATTTTTATTTAATTTTTGTGAACCCATGAAGTCATAGTCACCCCAAACATGTGCAAGTCACATGGGTGGAACACCATGATCATGTGCACCCTACCCTACCCAAAGCTCCATGGGACGTGTCCATCATTTGAATTCATGAAAAGTGATCTCATATGCCATACAATTGATCATGTGTACCCACACCTATCCAAGGAATAAGATATCCCATAGGAATTGGAAAATCCAAGAAGAGTGATTTCATGTACACCATATTTGATCATGTATACCATGCCCCTTATGCTAAACCGGCCATGTGTGTGTGTGAACACACATGTAAGCAACCAAATTAGAAGTTTGTAACATCTTATTTGAGCCAAACCTAGCTGTTCCCTTGCTGTCACACAAATCAAAAATAAAAACTTCAAAATTAGAACTCCCATGGTGCCAATTAAGAGCATCCAAAGTGTTCAAATTGACCCTTTGCTTGGAGTGCACACACAAGAGAGCTTAGATTAGAAACTCTAGGATCTGATTTGGTGTCCCTAATATTTTGATATGGTGCTCACCACTTAGCCATGGCTGGACCTCCAAAAGAAAGAATAGAAAATATGCCATATAGATCTTGTGTGATGAGCAAGCAAGAAACCAAGTAAGAGAGTCTTATGATCATGATCTTATCCACTAAGGGACAGCCCAACTGAGATTAAGATCATTCTAAATGTGAAAATATTCTCTAATATTTTATTAAGAAATAAGATAGAGAATCAAGTATTTGCTCATGGAAGTTTGGCAAGCTTTAGTGGGCCCACAAGCTCACTTGTTTTTCTCACCCAAACCATCTCCTTATGAGTTTGGAAACATGCCCAAACATGGTGAGCTGCCCTAGATGCCCCCCTTGTGCTCATGAACATCTATATAAACCTTCTCTTGCTCACCTTCATCTCATCTCAAAGCAAAGAGTTGGCACTTCCCTCTTTGTTTATTCTTGCCTTGTTGGCACCTCTTCTCACTTCTCTTTTCTCTCTTATGTGAGAAGTTCTAATTTCAATCTTATAGTGAGTTGTTTTGAGTGATTTTGTTGGCGTTTGAGTGATTTTGTTGGCATTTGGGAACCCTAGCTGAAATTTTTAGGAGAAAACATCATAAGGTGGAGGGAATTTTAAGAACTCCTATTTTAATACTTAAAGCCTTTAGGGCATTCATGTTTTCAATTTTTATGATATAAAGTTCAGCATGTTTAAATTTCAGTTTACAGCATGTTTGATCATTTTTTTAATTTCAATTACATGTTTTTATATTTTTAATTCATGCATGATATCATAACATACTTAGAAACCATGCTTAGGCTTATTTTGAGTTTTTTAGCATGTTATTTGTGTTTTCCATGTTCTCTTGATTATTTAAATTCTAATATTAATTATTATAATCTTGTTTCATATTTATTTGAATTTAAATACGAGAAAGTAAAGATAAGAACCACGTACCATCATAGTAGTCTAAGTGATGTTATGGGTGTTCTTTACATATATATAGTGTATATGAATAACATCACTAAGTATGGATGTGTTTTAAAATACTTGGAATGGGGACATGTGATCCTTATTTCCAAAGGAATGTGACAAGATGAACAGTCATTCCATCCAAGAATAGGAGTATTTTAATGAAGAACATTAAGGGATTAAAAACCCCTTTTGGTTAAATATACAACACTAATAAGATATTGTTTGAAATGCTTAATGCTTGTAAAAGATTGAAATTGGATGTACTTTTGATTTGAATTAGTAAATTAGTAGTTTGGAGAATAATCTTTTGGGTTATGTGTTCACCCCTCTCTTTTTATCATTTTCAAGAAATTGAATACGATGGTTATGGAAATCTGATAGTAGTTACATGTGGAAAGTTTCTTTTTTCAATGTAAGGGCATGTTACCCACTTTAGATTCTTTTGACTTCTGCTGAGTTTTATTTCAATTTTTGAAGGCTATGTACTCTCTTTCAAGTTGTAGTTATTTGAATCAAAACATGCAATCCTTTACTTGTTTTAATAAATAAGAGTTTAAAGTATGTGCTCTTTTATTTTATTAAGTCAATAAAAAGTAAATATTTATTTTATCTCTATTATAAAAGTCTTATTAAATTTAAAGTTAAATAATTGGGTTGTGTGCTCGGTAAAAAATAATAAGACATGAAATAACAGAAAGTGATGCAAGTTGTGTACTTGTAAATGTAACATAGTACCCAACTCGCCTTGTGGTTGAGCTTAAATTTGTTTCTAGGGAGTTGAGGTGTTACAAAGGTGGTATCAGAGCCCAGGCTTTAGGTGTCTTAGGCTAAAAATTAAAATTCAAGCCTAAACATGTGTTGATTAGGCTAAAAATAAAAAGTCAAACATTAATTGATTAACAAGAATTAAAATCTCAAGTTAGGGTTTCATATTGGATTGAATTAAAATTTTAATGCCCTATCTTCTATTTTTGAAATTGAAAAACATTTTAGAAAATGTTTTCAAAAAGGAAGTATATGTTTTTGAAATGTTTTGTTTGGATACAAGAACTACAAGTTGAGCTGATAGTAGGTAAGCCTTGTCCCAAGTAAAGTTAAATATTGAATGGGAGGTGGGTTATCCCGCCCTAGAAAGTGCAGTTGCTAAGTTAACTTCGGTCTCGCCACTCGATTTGTAGGTTGTCCCACCAGCTTATATGAGTAGTCGAAGTTGAAGAACACCCTTACTTTCTATAAAAGAAAATTAGAATGTGAAAAATTAGGGCAAGAAAGTAAATAGAAGTCGAAAAAAATGTCAAATGTGGTATCTTGACTAGAGAGAGGTTGCGAGTCAACCAAATTGAACCCTATGTCTAGAGGGAAGACCCTAGGTAAAAACGTGGTGTAGCCATAGGTGGCACAGTAGATCAAAAGCATAAATCTCTTAGGCGTAGGCTAGAGACTGAAACCTGTGTGAAAATAGAAAATTGTTTGATGAAGACACAAGATCGGGAAGCTTATGTATCTTTCGGTTTCTATGTAGTATGGGATGCATAAGAATTCAAGGGTATGGAGAAAGCTTAGACTCGGAGAATGATAAACCATGTGTGGTAAATGATTGATAAATCTAGTAGAACGAGTTTCTCTATGGTCGCTGGTATGGGACGGTGGAGTACAATGGGCTCGAGAACCTTTGTTATTGAGCAATTTGTAAAGTTGTTTAGGTGTGGCTTTATTCTAGGTGAAAGCCTAAGTGGAAGGAGTAGAGTGGTACGGGACATGTGAACCTAAAAACTTAGGTGGAAGCTTGAAACCTTGTTGTGCTAGCTTGATTTTATGATTGTGTGATATGCATGTTGTAATGTTTATTTACTTTGAAACCAAATCCCGTACCCATGCATGAAAAGAATCTAGAAGAAAAACCTTTAGGCCACAAAACAAATCGAGATCCTAGAGACTTGAATTTAGAGTCATGATAGTGTGAACATTTGATGAGGCAAGTATTGACAACCCACTTGAATTGTAGTAAACGGCTGGAGCAAGGAAGTACGCAACCCAATCCACCACCTCTAATGAGATCGAACAACGAGGATAGGAACTACCTACTGGAATGGAGGCACGACTGGAGGCCATGACGAATGAGATGTCATAGAGGGTGCTGGATCAACTGTTGAGGGTACTTTCACAGATAATCCCTTAGGTGGCTCCACAACCTCAAGTACCTAAACATGTCTAGGTTCAACAACCAGCACCTATGGCCCAGATCTTGAAAGTCAGAGGGCTCCAAAGGGTTTGGAGGATGAGAAATAGAGGAAGATGCTAATAGAGCTACAAAATGCTCCATCCCTCTTCATTTGATGGAACTATAAATTGCATCTCAGCAGACCACTAGTACCAAAAGATGGAGAAAATTCTCAATGTACTGAAGGTAACTGGGTCATGATGGGTGGTACTAGCC
Organism: Tinospora cordifolia; assembly: GCA_030144865.1. NCBI lineage: Eukaryota > Viridiplantae > Streptophyta > Magnoliopsida > Ranunculales > Menispermaceae > Tinospora > Tinospora cordifolia. The sequence goes on from JAJIYU010012665.1 coordinate 10,992, forward strand.
ACACATGTAACACCCCAACCCCCGCACCTTTAAGCATTGGACATGACCACCATTCTCTTAACAATGGACTAAACCAAACGGCAGGCCGGGCCAGTGTTACATTTACAAGTACACAACTTGCATCACTTTCTATTTCAATTATTTCATGCCTTGATTGTATTTAACAATACATAACTTAAATTTAAGAATTTAATAAGGCAATAGTACAAGAAATAACTGAAATTCATAAACTCAATTAATTAAATAAAATTGAGTACATAATTTGATCTTGAAGAAAAACTATTACAGCAGAAGATTCAAAACTTGGGCAACATGCCGTTACATAGAAATTAAAACTTTTTTAAAAAAAAAACCTAACTAATATTCATGGTCTTCATATAAATCAATACCTGAAAAATAGAAGGAAGGGTGAGCACATAGCCCAGTGGATCTTTCTAAACATTTAAATCATTATTTCAATTCAAACAAACCAAGCATATCAAAAACTTTTGTATATTAGACGATTCAAAAAATTTCTTGTTTACGGTTGACATTCGGACTGAAAGAGTTTAATCTCTGTGTTCCACATCGTTGGAAGAGAGAATCACTCTTTAAAACTCAAACCCAATATCTATGAAGTGGGATCACTCTTGGAAACCCATTTCAAAATCATCAAAGGTAAGCCGACAAGCTGGATTGGGGGTGGAACACACACAATGACACTATGCAATCCATCATCGCGCCGGTATGTGGATTGAATCATTATTTAGTCTTTTTTTAGTGATAAAACACACAATATTGGATTAAACCATCGATGCAACATGTACATAACATGAACCATCAAATATTTATTCATGGCACAATTCAAGCATATCATGCATCATTATTTTTGATTTCTAAACATGCATAACATGTATATTCATGGCACATCAAATAAACAAAGCATGCATATTTAAAACATATATTCAATCATTCAATTTCAAAACATCATCACACATGCAAGACTTATTCAAATTAAAATAAAGAAGTAAAAGTTAGAAATCACTTTCATCTTAAATGAGTCTTTTCTGCACTCTTCTAAAATTCGGCAGAGGTCTGTTACTTCAAAGCTTCTACACACTCAAGAACTCTCAAGAACACTCAAGAATAGTTCAAGATTACTCAAGAACTGAGGGGATTGCCAAGAAGAAGGCTAGAGAGAGTCAAGAGGGACTAGTATGCTCTTGATTTGGGATGAAAAGAATAGGAGCACTAGGGGTCCTTTATATAGAGTTCAAAATGGTGTAGAATGGCAAGTTTTTGGTGTTCTGCTTGTAGGAAACTTACTAATTATTCAAATTTTTGTGCCCCCCAAGTATAGAAAAATAGCAAGTATGTTGAGAAATTTAGAAACAAAGTTTTTGGATTTTTAGGAATTTTTTTGGATTTTTCGGTTATTATTTTTGGTTTTAATTGGAGCATGAATCTGGGCTGTTGATGGTCCTTGATCGCAGACTCAGATCACGGTCAACATTAACGAATTCGTCGTGGGTCGTTAGATCGTCCTCGAATGCATCAACGGTTCGCGATCAACAAAATGTATCTGATCTGGACCGCTGGATTTCCTCAAACGCAGCACATGGTTAGGGCGCCTCAAATCTTGACAGTCGGATGAGCCTAGATTGCAGCACGGCGGTTTGCGATCAACGAAACTAGCGTGGACCGTTGATCAACCTCGAGTGCAGCACTGAATCGCGATCGATCGAACACGTTTCAAATCCAGACCATCAGATCGTCCTCGAGCGCAGCACTGTTCGCGATTTAACAATGCAACTTTGATCTTCGCCATCGGATGAACATCGAGCACATCACCAAATGATCATCCTATCGTGAGCACAAATCCTGGCTGTTGAATTATCATCGATTGCAATGTTCAGACCTCTATTCACGATCAACGAAAACGGTCTCGACCGTTAGATCAAGCAGATTGATTCTAGGCCATTGGATCTTGATGATCCGGTGCTTCTGAGCACTGTTTTGGCTTTGATTTCATTCGTTGGATCAGACAGATCGATTTTGGACCATTGGATGTAGTTTCTATTACCCAAAATCAACTTCTAAGGTTGCTATTATCCGAAATTTTCCAGTTATACACTTTCTAATTGATGTAAACATAGTTTTTTGGCACATGTCTTTCTATTTTATTAATTTTCTAATATTTTCTCCTTTCTATTTGTTTAATATTGAATTTATTAGATATATTTCTATTTTTAAAAAATATTTTTAATGTCAACAATTTAATAATCTACATTTTTCATTTCTTTATTTTCATATATTTTTATTTTTATTTATTTCATATTTTTATTTTCAGATACTTATTTATGTAATTATAAATTGATACTTATATAATGTTATATTTATTTTAGTTAAATATAAGCATACTACATTTTTTATTCAATTATGTAAATTTTTCTGTAGACATATTCCTATAATATGTAGTATTTAACATTCATTGTGCTAACACACATATTATTCACACACACATTAACCTATATATATATATATATATGTATGTGTGTGTGTGTGTATATGCTTCATTTCTGTTCTTTATTTCTTAAGAAATGAAAGCAACTCTTTAAATTTCATAATTAATTTTACTAAATTGACATTTTCATTTAAATATCAAATTAAGGTTTCATTTGCCTAACCATAATTTGCACCCAAAAGATGTCTTAAAATCTTTGAAATTATTTCACTTAACTTATTTCATTTAATTTCATTAAACTTATTTATTTATTTATTTTGTTATTTGACAAAATTTTGGGTTATTACAACACCCCACTTCAAAGGACCAACCAAAAGTTGGTGGCGTATGATGAGGATGGACCCTAATACAGATATTGATGTTATGAGCTAAGAGAACTTTACAGATATCATATATGAAAAGTTTTTTTTTTCGAAAGTGACCTTGAGCAAGCTACAGGAGGTAATTGTTCAACTGAATCAAAGGGACGTAACTGTAGATGAATATGAAAGGAAGTTCACTGAATTGGCCAAATTCTCACCAAATCTGATTAGGGAAGAGAAAAGGAAGGCCAATTGATTCGCACAGGGTCTCAAGATGGAGATCCAAAAGATAGTGAAAACTCTAAGCCTAAAAATTTACGAAGATGTCGTAGAAAAAGCCCTAACATTAGAACAAGAACTCAACCTAGAACAAAAGTTGAGGGGAAAGAATAAAAAGCCGGTGAATGAAAAAGACCACGGGTCTAAAAATAAAAACAAGAATGCTTGAAAAGCGCCACAGAAATAGGAACATACAAAGAATGAGTTTAAGGAGCAGGCCAGGAGGCAAGGGTTGTGCTATGTGTGCAGACAAAAGGGTCATCTTGCTAAGAATTGCCCAATACACTTGCTCAGGCGCCTCAGCAACAATCACAGTAGGGA
>JAJIYU010012666.1:0-14419 GCA_030144865.1 Tinospora cordifolia
GGCATGATTAATATGCATGCATAAATTCAAATATGAATCAAATCTAAAACTGAAAAATATTTTAGAATGCTAGAACTGAAAATCTTTTGATTTTAAAACCATACACACAATAAACATGCTAGAACTTTGAGTAAGAAAAAGGGGTGTTTAAGAAATGACTTCCATCTTGTGATGCTTTCTTTCGAAATTTCGACAGCAATTTCCCCACGTACTAGTGCCTACAAAGATCACCCGACTCAATTTTCCAATTCGAGAGCTTCTCACACACACAAGAAGGGAAGATGGGAGGTGCCAAGAAGAAGGCTTTAAAAAAACAAGAGGAGCATTCAACTCTTATTATTTGGAATGAATGAAATTGGGGGCCTAGGGGGGTTTATATAGATTTTTCAAGGGAAGAAAATAGAAATTTTTGTGTCCTTCTATGAATAAAACTCTCTAATTCTACCAAATTTCGTAGTTTCTAATTTTTGGAGCAAAAAGAGTATTTTTCGAATTTTTTTCTGGATTTTAGAAATATTTTACAGAATTTAGAAACTATTTTTCAGATTTTTTGTATTTTTTATTAATTTTAACGTATTTTTGGAGCCTCGGATAAGGAGCGTTAGATCATCCTTGAATCACGCATTCGTATCTCAGATCGATAGAGATGCCTGAATCTGGACCGTCTGATTTGCATCGATCACAGCGTTCGATTCGCGATGGATCGAATTCGTCTATCTTGGTCGTCGGATACGCCTCGATCGCAACACTGGATCGTGAACTCGTTTTGGCACGTGCAACATCGGCCATTGGATTGGGCGGAAGAGATCTTGGCCGTTGGATCTTTCTAGAGTGCTTCACTATTCGCGATCACCGAAATACGTCTGCACCGTCCGATTTCCTCGATCGTAGTGTTCATTCGCGATTATCTCAAAGCGCCTCGATCTGGACTGTTGGATCTTCCTCGATCACGGTGTCCGGTCCGATTTCGTGATCAACGAAACTCTTTCTGGCTGTTTGATATTCCTCGAGCTACGCATGCAGATTTTTGGTTGTTCGAGCTGGCTGATTCGGTGCTCTCGTGCGTACGTGCAGACTTGATCTTGGCCGTAGGATGCTAATCCATCCAGATTACAGATCTACGGTTCACAACATTTTGAGTTTGTTTTTGATTTTTCAACCCTACTTCTTGCATTCTTTTCGGATTTTTTTCCACATCTCGACCCCAATTGACTTTCTAATCCTGATTTCATCAAAAGTTGCACATATCCTTGTGTTTTTTACCATGATATCCTATTTTATGCATTATAATCATATTTTTCTTCCAAAAATTCACTAAATTAATTTTTATTCCTCACTTGGGTAACTAGGACATGCCAAATTTTTCATTCATCAATTTTGTATAATTTTCTAAGTAAAAATTCAAATTTCCTATCAAATTTCGAGATGTTACAACCTACCCTTCTTAGAAAAAAATTTCGTCCTCAAAATTTGTACATGTTTAGGTGTTCCTAGTGAACAGATGCAGGTACTTGGTCTTCATTTCACTTTCAAGTTCCCACGTGGCTTCTTCTACCCTGTGATGTTTCCATAGCACCTTCACTAATGGAATATCCTTTGTTCTTATATTTTGTACCTTGTGGTCAAGGATTCTGATCGCTGTTTCCTCGTAGGTAGCATCATCATGAATATTCACTTCCTCCCAGTGAATGATGTGAGATGGGTCAGGTTCGTATTTCCTCAACATGGATACATGGAATACGTTATGTGCTGAAGTCATCCGGTTTGGTGGATCCAACTCATACGCACATTCTCCGATTCTTCTAAGTATTTCAAAGGGTCCTACAGACCTCGAAGATAACTTCCCTTTGAATCCGAACATTTTAATACCCTTTTGAGGACTGATCCTCAGAAATACTTTGTCCCCAACTTGGAACTCTAATGGTCTTCTCCTTTTGTCAGTGTAGCTCTTTTGAGGGCTCTGTGCAGCAATCAGTCTCCTCTGTATTAACTTGACTTGGTTGCTCGTTTCTTCCACCATGTCTGGCCTAGTTAATACTTGATCTTCAAGTTCAACCCAACAGGTAGGTAATCTGCAGGGTCTTCCATAAAGAGCTTCGAATGGAGCCATTTTTATGCTTGCCTGATAACTGTTGTTATAGGCAAACTCTGCCAAGTGTAAGTACTTGCTCCAATTCCCCTTGAAGTCTAGAACGCAAGCCCTCAACATATCTTCCAAAATCTGGATAACTCTCTCAGACTGACCATCCATCTGAGGGTGAAAGATTGTACTCATGGTGAGCTTAGTACCCATCTCCTTCTATAGACTCAGCCAGAACTGTGAAGTAAAGCAAGAGTTTCTATCAGACACAATAAACTTGGGTACACCATGCAGTCTGACGATTTCTTTCACATAGATTTCTCCCAGCTTGTTGACTTGGTCTGTGGATCTGATTGGCAAGAAGTGGGCCACTTTGGTGAGACGATCCACTATCAACCAAACAATGTCTTCTCCTTTTTGGTTCCTGGGTAAACCACTGACGAAGTCCATGGCAATGTTATCCCACTTCCATTCAGGGATTAGGAGTGGTTGTAACATTCTAGAGGGTTTCTGGTGTTCTGCTTTCACTTGTTGACATGTTAAGCACTTAGAGACATGCTTAGCCAAGTCCCTCTTCATTCCTCTCCACTAGTAGGTTTTCCTGAGGTTCTGATACATCTTGTCCCTGCCTGGGTGCATGGTATACTTAGTCTGATGGGCTTCATCAAGTATAATCTGCTTACTCGGCCCATTCTGAGGTACATATATCCTTTCCCCCAGCCTTAGGATATCTCAGCATCTAACCTAAAGTCAGTATGCTTTCCTTGTGTAACTCCTTCGATCAAATTGGTAAGCCATTTGTCTTGTCTCTGTTCATCCTTGATCTGGTGCAGAAGATCTGGTTGACAAGACATAGTGCAGAGGTAGGCTTGCTTTTCATTTAGGGTCACACCCAGCCTAAAATCTTCAATCAACTAGTACATCTGGCCGTTTTCTTCCTCCTGCTTATTGAGCTTCCTACTCAAAGCATTAGCCACCACATTGCCCTTCCCTGGATGGTAGTATAGTTGAAAATTATAGTCTTTCAAGAATTTCATCCATCTCTGTTGCCTGAGGTTCAACTGCTTCTGGGTGTAGATGTATTTCAAGCTCTTGTGCTATAAAAATAGATCAAATTTTTTTCCATAAAGGTAGTGTCTCCAAATCTTCAGGGCAAACACAATGGCCGCTAGCTCTAGGTTGTGAGTAGGGTAATTTCTCTCATGGACCTTCAATTGTCTCGAAGCATAAACGACTACTTGTCTTTCCTACATCAACACTGCTCCAAGCCCACTCAGCAAAGCATCAGTATAGAGTATGTAAGTAACACCAGGAGTTGGGGTGACTAGAACAGGAGCCGTAGTCAATCTCGTCTTCAGTTCTTGGAATGACTGTTCACATTTCTCATTCCACTAGAACTTAACTCCTCTTCTGGTCAACTTAGTCATAGGTTCTGCCAACTTGAAAAAGTCCTTAATGAACCTTCTGTAGTAGCCTGCCAAGCCCAAGAAACTTCTGATTTCTGTTACTATCTTAGGTTGCTTCCAGTTCATAACGGCTTCCACCTCCCTTTCAATGTTTAGCTTTACTCGCACAAGACTTGCCCACTATCAGCTCAACTTGCAGTCTCTGTATCCAAACAAAACTTTCAAAACATATATTTTCTTTTTGAAAATACTTTTTAAAACCTTTTTCTATTTCAAAATAGAAGGTAGGGAATTTTAATTTCAACTCAAAGCACAGGTCAACCTTAGTTGACTCAATACTTTTTAAATCTGATACCACGATTGGTATAAGATTAAAATTTCTAGTGTTAGCCCAATAACTAATATCGAGGCTTGATTGTATAACTCTAGCCCAGCAACTAATGCCTAGGCTTTGATACCATCTTTTGTAACACCCAACCCCTGAAACATTGATTGATTAGCTAATCACAAGGTGGGCCAGGGATCGGTTACAATTTCAAGTACACAACTTGTCTTCCTTTCTCAATTATCTCAAGCCTTATTTATTTAAGTAACATATACTGAGGCAATTTGCACAAGGGATAAAAGAAAACTTTTCAAATCTTTATTGATTTAATAAAATAGAAACAAGTACATAACTTGAATTGAAAATACAAAATGAAAGAGAACGTAACTGCAAATTAGAAACTTAAACCAGCGAAAGTCTAACTTTATTCAAACTTGGGCAACATGCCCTTACATTGAAAAGAATAGAAACTTTCTAAAACTAAGCATTCTAAATTTGTAGCATGCTTCATCATATATTCAATTCTCTGAAAAGATAAGAAAAGATGTCTGAACACATAGCCTAGTGGATCATTCTTAAAACAACCAATTTATTAATTCAAACTAATAGCACATTCAAATTCAAACACTTACATACATTAGACGTTTCAAACAATTTCTTAGACATGGTTGTATGTTAAACTGAAAGGGGGTCCAATCCCTTGATGTATCCAAAGTACCTCCTCTTCGAGTGAAAGGGCAATTCATCTTGTCACGTTCCATTGGAAATTGGGACTCTTGCCCACATTCCAAGTACTTTGTGCTACGCCGTATACACACAATATGACAAACCATATATCCACAGTACATATAAAGAACACCCATAGCATCCCTTTGGACTACTATGACAGTACGTGATTCTTAATTTTAAAATCTATTATTTACGGATCATAAATAAAAGAAATAAAATTTGGCATGCTTATATGTGACATTCAATCATAAAAACATCATAAACATGCATCATATATCAACTAGGCCTAAACATGCATAATCTATCATGGCATGGCTTCATGGATGCACAAACATGGCATATACATGAATTTGAAAATTAAATCATGAATGATGGAGTAAAATTAAATGTGCATGATAAACTGATATTATAACAAGCATGAACACGCTATTAATCCAAACTAGTAAAGTAGAAGTTCAAGAAATCCTATCCACCTTTGATTGATTAATCCCTTGTTTTGTATTCCAAGCTCCTTGATTCCTTCAACCTTGAAATCAAGTCTAATGGGTTATTCATGTATTTCTAACATTCTTAAATCATATCCTAATGATTTCCATCTAATATGGTCTTTAATTTTGCAAGAATATCACCCTAGATGAGTCTTAGTATGGTCTTGGGTCTGTGTACCATGGTAGAGTAAAAGATTACCGTAATGGTCCGAGTGAAAAAGTGAAAAATAGGACATGTAGAAGCATTACCGAGGTAGGCTACCAAGGTAACTAGTAGTTTTACAAGAGTGCAGTATCATTATCATGGTAGGCTACCGTAGTAACCAGAGGAGTGCCTAGAAAATAGTTTCATTACTGCGGTAGGCAACCGCGGTAATCAAAGGAGAATTTTTAGAAATAGAAGAAGACGAAGGTATTATCGAGGTAATGGTGATCACTACCATGGTAACCAACACGAAACAAGTTTTTTGTGTATGTTTCTCCCCTCCTTTGCTTTCCCACGTCCTTGGCATCTTAATGGTTGGAATTTTAAACTATGAGATATGAAATAAAGGTTGAGATAGGGTGGTTATACCTTAGTTAGCAACTTCAGAACTCTTTGGTGCATTTACACTCCTTCAAGCAAAAGATTGGTGATGAACACCCTATCTTTTTCCTTCACACTTTCAGGTTGCTGTGTGGAACAACCAAAGATGAAAAAAAAAGTGCCAAGATAGAGGCTAAAAGAGCAAGAAGAAGGCTTGTTCATTCTTGCTGTGCCAATGCTTGGGTTTATATAGATGTTCAATGGGCAAGGTTTGGAAGGTTTGAGGTGCTCTTAGTGTGGAACTTTTCCTAAAACTCAGATTTCTTGTTTCCCACACACTAAATATTGGCAAGTTTGTGTTTTGAAGTTGTTATATCATTTGGAAGTTTCCTATAGTGAATTGGCAAGTTTATAATTCGACTTCGCGCACTTTTAATCGCATTACCACAGTAGGATACCGCAGTAACCATAACACGTTGTTTTCATTGAAATTTTTGGGCAGGGACACACTATTGAGGTAATGTTTTTCATTATTGTGGTAACTAGTGTGATAGCCAATTGTGAATTTTTGTGTTTTGTTTCGATTTGCCTACTACTTTGTACATTTGATTGTACATGTTTTAAATCAGAAATTTTATGGTTTTCTCAAGATTGACTCTTGGAGTACATTGTAAGCTGAAGTCATCTAGTTTGGTAGATCAAACTTATAAGCACATTCCCCTATTCTTCTAAGTATTTCAAAGGGTTTGACAAATCTCAATGATAACTGCCCCTTGAATCCGAACCTCTTGATACATTTCTGAGGGCTGATTCATAGAAATACTTTATCACCCATTTGGAACTCTAGGGGTCTCTTTCTCTTATCAGCATAGCTCTTCTGACGACTCTGAGCTGTAGCCAATCTCCTCTGTATCAATTTCACTTGGTTATTCATTTCTTCCACCAAATCTGGCCTAGTTAGTACATGATCTTCAAGTTTAGCCCAGCAGGTTGGTGATCTGCAGGGCCTCCCATAAAGAGCTTCATATGGAGTCATCTTAATGCTTACTTGATAACTATTGTTATAGGCAAACTTTGCTAAGTCCAGCTATTTGGTCCAATTTCCTTTGCTAAGAGCTAAGTGCAAGACCTTAACATGTCCTCTAAGGTTTGGATAACATTTTCAGACTGCCCATTTGTCTAAGGGTGAAAAGCAGTACTTATGGTGAGTTTAGTGCCCAACTCCTTCTATAGACTCTGCTAGAATTGAGAAGTGAAGCGAGAGTCTCGGTTGTATACTATTGTCTTGGGCACACCATGCAGTCTTACTATTTCCTTCACATAGAGGTTTCCCATGGTTGTCCTTTTTTATTGAATGGAAAGAATCCAAGCGATAGAATATGGATCTTAATAGTATCATGTGGTATCCATAATCACCTGTCAACAAAATATCTTGAAGGCCACTTATATGCGGGTAGGTTGGACAGTGATGTGATTGATGTGATGTTGCACATGACAAAGGGCAATGCATAGCTAAGAGATATACTAATAACACTAAAGGAAAAAAATGATAAATTTAGTCACCTTGAGGACTATCTACAATGCAAGACAAAAACAAAGATTAATAGAAGTTGGAGGTAGGACACAAATGCAACAACTGTTACGCTTGTTGGATGAAACACAATACACTGAGTGGTATAGGTGTAAAGGTGATAGTAATGTGGTGAAAGACATATTTTGGTCTCGTCCTCGTTTAATTGAATTGCTGAGAACTTTTTCTGAAATATTGTTAATTGATTGTACCTATAAGACAAATGTGTACAAATATCCAGTTGTACAGATTGTTGGGATAACATCTATAGAGATGATATTTGCATTTGCATTTAGGTACATATCAGCTAAAAAAGAGGACAATTTCACATGGTGTCTGGAGATATTAAAAAGCTTGATTAATGGATTTCTTGAGCCAACTATAATTATTATTGATAGAGATTTGGCCCTTATGAATGTAGTTGTCCATCTATTTTCCAAATGTGCTAACTTACTTTGTACATGACACATCAACAAAAATGTATTGGCTAACACCAAAGAAATGTTTTAGAAGGGTGATGATTTCAAAGAATTTCTTCGAAAGTGGAATGCCTTGGTAAATAGTTTAACAGAGGTTGAGTACAATAAAAAGTTTGGGCTTATGGAAGCCGAGTTTAGTGCATTTGATAATTTACTTACATATTTGAAAAATACGTGGTTGAACCAATTAAAGAGAAGTTTGTTAAGGCTTGGACTGATAAGGTGATTCACTTTGGGAACGCAACAACAAATAGAGTGGATTGTTCATATGCCAAATTAAAGAGGTACCTCAGGTCTTCTTAAGGGAATTTTATCATCATGGGGTGCAATCAATGCAATGCTTGAGCTACAACACATAGAGATCAAAACATCATTTAAAAAGAGTTCGAATATCTCTGCACATCAATACCAAGTTCCTATTTTCACATTGTTGCATGGTTTGTTCTCTAGGACTGCATTGGAGAAGATTCGACTTGAGTTGCAACGTGTACAGGGTGCCGGTATTGATCAAGTTTGTTGTGGTTGTGTGTTATGTACAACACATAAGCTTCCTTGTGCTCATGAGCTTACTAGGTATCAAGTCGCCCACTTGCCAATCCCATTAGAGGATGTTCACGTTCATTGGCAAAGGGTTAGCCTTGATGACCCCATAATACTGAGACTTTAATTACAAAGCATTATTAGAAAAAGTAGCGAATAAGATAGAATGAAGTGATGAAAATGGGAGAAAAAAGATTGTGCAACAACTTTTAGAGATTGTCACTCCATCCATGTCCTCTATTGTTCCTCTTACAAAGAAAATCAAAACAAAAGGAAGGCCGAAGAAGGTAAACATATGTACAAAGCGAGAACCCTCCCATTTTGAGCATGTTCTATCTATTAGATCAAGTTCCTCATCCAATTCTTTAGTGAAAAAGGAAGTTTTGAAGTAAAAGGCTCATAGGACTTGATCAAGGATGACATTGACTTATCTCGAGGCATTGGTGCATTGATCAAATTCTTAATGTGGTTGACGTCAAGTCCAATGGTAATTGTGGCTATTGCACCATTGCAACAGGGTTCAATCTTGGGGAAGATAGTTCGCAATAAGTGAGGATTGATATGCTAGGCGAACTTAACATTTTTGAAGCCCAAAATATAAATTTTCTTAGTTCTACCAAGTTACAGCAAATGATAGAGTCATTAACCTGTAACCAATCTCTGGCACCACTAGAAAAATGGATGACACCATCGGACATAGGTTTATTAGTGGCAACTACTTTCAATGTGGTGGTAGTTCAGTTATCTTGTGACCAATGCATGCCATTCCTCCTATTAAGAAACAAAGCCTTAACTTTTCAAATGAAAAAATATGATCAAGATTGGTTATGTTAATGGTAACCCTTTTGTCAGGGTAATCATCTTATACTTCAATTATAGTTTGGTAAATAATTATGCATAAACTAATTATTTTCGTTCTATGTAGGTTTTGTTCAAGATAAATTCACCCATTCCACCAATTTTGAAAGAGTGGCACGTAACATGGTATCCACGGGCAGAAGGTTGGGCCAACCACTTTAGAATTTTAGATGTATTTGAAAAAAGAGATGTACAAGGCGAAGAAATTGTAAGTCTTATTATTCCATAGAGTTTTAGTTTGATTCTATCTATGTATTATCTCCCACAAAAAAATAAAGATGTAAACGAATACTTTTGTATGGACATTATATAAAAGATTATTCAAGTTATTTATAGGTCATCATAAATGATTAAAATTTTGATATAAATGTTTACTATGTCATCATAAAAGATAATTCAAGCCAGCTATCTTATATGAAGATGTTGGGACTAAGTAGTTTAAAATGAATCAAACAGTCTTATTAAAGGTTTTTGGAGGGGATATTGGGGATTGTTCTAAATGCCAGCCAAAAAAAAAAAAAACCATATTCAACGAGGCTTTAAAGTGGCGGGTCTTGGTTTAGTGGGTTTTGGGCAGACAGGGAAAAACATACATGAAAGGATGTAATCATCGTGGTTACTGCAGTACTAATCTCCATTACTGTGGTACTGCTCTCGTTCCCTCCTTCGTTCTCTTCCATCTTTATTCTGGTTACAGTGGTACTCCATCCATTATCATGGGACTGCATCAATTTTCTTCGCCTTTTTTTGGGTTACACAATACTAAACTCTCCTTCTTCACACTTGGTTAATTTCATTATGGGTACCATGGTACTATAGTCTTCTTCTTCTCTCTTGTTAGTTTCATTCGAGTTGCCGCAGTACACCACCATGGTACTATAAATCTTCTTTTTCAATCCATTCTGATTACCGCGGTAACCTAGTATGATACTGTAATGTTTCTTTGTCGTTTCAATCTGGTTACCGTGCTAATACATCTCACTACCGCGGTAATGCGTCTTTCTTCTCTTCCCATTTCTTATTTACTCGTCCTAGTTACCACGGTACCTCTTCCTTTTACGACGATACACAAAAACAAGTATGTATTTGACCCTTCTAATACACCATCCTTTGCACATAGCTTATTGTGTTGAATAGAGGGTATTAGATTATGGTTTAAAAACATTAGATGATACTTCAAGTCACTAAGAGTTATGATATGGTTTAAATCTTGAAGGTTGAGGATTCAAAGCAATTGGAATAACAATGCGAGGACAAAAAGGGACTAAACTTCTAGGTAGAAGTGACTTCTAGATTTTGAATTATTATCTTAATTTACATAAAGTATGCATACGTGGTTGTGAGCTTCAGAATATGATTTGGATAGAATTTGAAAGTATAGTTGATGGATAGGGTTAAATGATGAATGAATGTCATTGTATGATTTTAGTGATGTGTGTGATAACATGATTAATATTATATGGTTTATTTCCTAATATGCTTATGATAATGATGGAATGATATTAGAATTCCATGCTGATAATGCTCTCATGTATTTTTTGAATAGTATACCTGATTTCGTGTGTCATGAATATGACATTCCATTAAAGAAAGACTGATAGATATCTTAACAACGAATCGGAGCAATGATGTACCAATGGGTATCATTGTGAGTGTTCCAACCCAAAACTAGCTTGCCAATTATTTGATTAACTATTCTATGAGTTGGAACTGAGAGTCTGGATTGATCTCACTTCCCTGATTAATGAGTTGGGAGTTTGGATTGATCACACTTCACATATGAGATGGGTTTGAGTTTCTAAATTAAGCTCACTCCCTAGATGTCGAACACTAAGGAGTCCTTTAGGTCTTTACATCAACCGTTAAATAATTCATTGTTTTAAACACCTACTCCATAAAAGTGTTTGACATTTATGCTTTATTTGATTGAAATAATGGTTTAAATATTTGAGATGATCCACTAGGCTCATTGTGTTCACACCTTCTTTTTAATTTTTCAAGAAACCATTGATTAGAGGTTGGTGTGGCTAATGAGAGCTTTTTGAGTTGTTTTCATTCAAAATCTACTTTTCTAGTATTATAGTTTTTTTTAGTCAGATATGTTGGCCTTAATTTTCCCTTGTTAGTTGTAACACCCTGGCCCCCGGTTCGTTCCTTGCGGGCTCCCTTGGGCCGCGCTCGCTTAGAATGCGCGTCCATTCGACTGGGAAGCTGCTGTCGCATCGTCCGCCGAGAGTCGAAGAACTACTAGAATCATTTCTTAGATTCTATTTCTTTTTTTTTTCTATCTCTTTTAGGTAATAAGAAAATCTATTTAAATAGGCACAATTTTTTTTTAAATAAACTTCTAAGTAAATAAAATGGATAAGTGCAATTTCAAATGAAATGAGAAGCATCGAACTCAATATTTAAACAATTTAAAAATCTCCAAAATAATCCCACAACATTTAACCACATGTAAAAAGGTTAGAACAAAGGGAAAGAAAAGGGCACATGCCCAGTTTCGTCAATTACAAAAATAAAATGGGCAGCAAACACTAATAACCTCCTCGGCAAGGTTTCAAAATAATCGAGCCCTTCACGGTGTCCGTCGACTCATGCTGTCTCAAAAATCACCTGAAAAGGAAAGGGGGTGAGCTCGAGAGCCCAGTGGATCATACCTATAGATCACTAGCATTATTAAAACCAGAAAACAAAACATGCAAACACTTTCATTACATTAGGTGTTTCACACATTTATTTATTTTGTTATAACCTAAGACTAGAAGAGTTCATAACCCTCTCGGTAAGCACTTGTGATCCAGGAGCAAATTCGTGTATGCTATACAACCATACCATGGGGACCATAGCCTAAGGAAGGGATAACGCTCTATAGCCATTACCAGCTTTTGAAGACCATATCAGCTGTCACAGGCAACTCTCTAGTGGGATACCTACGATGTACTTAAAGCTTTTCTATCGTAAGAAGACTTACGATGCACTGTTGGCTCGTCCATCACACCAGTACGTATGTTCTTAATCATCATTTAATCTTTTTTAGTTTCACAGTTCATTCCAAGCCAAACCAATCATCACTCGACGTAAAATAAATTTTCAAATAAAGAAATTCACACGCTTGAACATTTAAGAAAAGACCTCAATGGAACTAACTATGCAAGGTATTAAAGTAATATAATTGGTCATCATGAATTCACATTATATCATTCCAAACAAAAATCCACAGAATATCCTAGCATGCTTCTAGTTACATTAAATGTAAACACTCATCATGTTTTGCATTCAAAATCTAAATAAAGCTAGGGAGTAAAGTAATCCCACCCCCCTTAATTTTTTTGGAGTCGCTCATACTTTTGCGTCGCCTCCACTATTCTTGATCTGAAATTAAAAATCAAGAAAATCTATTAATTTATTTTCAAGTTCCTCCTATTCACATTAATTTTCATTTGAAAATCTTCTTAAGTTTAGAAAATTTCAAATCACAATTAATATTTTTAAAGATTAGCGTAGATTTTAGATTGAGAAGTCTTATTTTGTTTTTAATTAACTTATCTACGATATGAATGGATTATTTAAATTTGTGGAGATTTTCAAGTAGTATAGTAATATTTTGGAGTTAATAAAATCACATAACAATATAGCAAGTGGTCCTAAATAGCATGGAGTCATAACTACAAAAATCTTTTGATAAAGAGGCTCCAAAATCTCTATTTCCACATCCACAAGTCTCCATTCCAATAGATAAAAATAGTTCAATGAATAAAAATCTTAAATGCACCCTCCCAATTTATATTTTTCAACTATTATGAGAAATCTAATTTTTTTCACATCCATAATCTAAATAATCCACTTCTAACTAATTTCAGTTTAGAAAAAAATAAATAAATCTTTATACCTCTATATTAATATTTTTAAACAACTTTCAATGCCCAAAATTGAATTTGAAGGGATTCGTAATGGCTTGTATGAGTTCAAAAATCCGAGATCATCAATGTGAAATAGCTAGTTTTTTTTATTTTTTATTTTTTTCCTTCTTCTTCACGGACGGACTACAATTGTAGCAGTTGTGTTCTTCACCAATCACGCACAACAATTGGTTCCTTCTTCCACGGCCAGCAACAACACAAAATCCAACTGAACAATGTAGATTTTGAAACGATAACGCAACAGCAGCTTGTTTCTTCTTCGTCTTTGCTAACCATGAATCACCACAAAATGCAAAGTTGGACAAACCAAATAACACACCAGCAAACAACCCAACAGCTGGACAACGAAGACGCACCAAGCTGACAGTGAGGTGTGGCAATGGCGGACAGCAGGCAGCTGAGGAAACCAAAATTACGCACCAGCAACAAGATCTAGTAGCTGGGCAACAAGGACACACCAGCAGGGTTTTCAAGCAAGCATAACACGAACCAGATCTAAAAATGCACTTCACGCACCAGCAATAGCACCACCAGCAGCACCACGATGGTCAACAACTCAGATCTGGTGTGATTGAGCTTGCAACGATGGGTTTTTGGCGGTGACAATGGCAGATCGGCGAGCTTGAGGAGAATGGAGTGGCAACCGGCTGTTGTGTGTAGATTGAACCAAATCATGGTTGGTTTGAGCTTGTGAAGGTAGTTGATGCTTGAGACAACACGGATCTTGGCTGGTTTGTGTAGTTCCAAACTAGATCGTGATGGTTTGAGCTTGTAACGGTGGTGGCAATGGTAGATCTGGCAATGTTTGGGCAATGGGTTGGTGGCTGGTTTTTTCTTTGTGCAACGGATCTGGATTTTTTTGTTTTGTTCCAGCTCTAAAACTTGAGTGAAGAAAAGAAAAAAAACAATGAGCTCTCTCTTTCTATTTTTTTTTGTATGCTTTGTATGTGTGTGACCAAGATATGGTTCCCATTTATACATAAGCTCACATAGGTATAATTTTTTCTATCTATTCACCCCATGATATTCGAAGTGCATATTTATTTTTAATTACTTAGTTGATAAATTTATTTATTATTATCATTTTCATTTTTTTCATTCCTTTTTTTTGTGATGTACTCGCGTTACAAAAATTTGGGGTTATTACAATCTACCCTCCTTAAAAGAATTTTGTCTTTGAAATTTAGAAGTACAAGTGCCTGTATGATGCTATCCTATCAGGTGTTCTGTAACACCTCAACCCCCGCATTCCTTGAGTTTTGGACAACCACCATTATTAGACGATGGACTTAACCAATTGGCGGGTTGGGTCATGTTACTTTACAAGTGACACACACTTGACTTTCTATTTTTTAATACCACATGCCTTAGAATAAACTCAACGGTACAAATTCACATTTAATAAAATCAAGGCAATTAAAGGTAAAGAAAAATTCAACTTCTTTATTAATAAAAGAAAGTACATAACTTTGTAAACTATTACATTGTTGATCAA
>JAJIYU010012667.1:0-14397 GCA_030144865.1 Tinospora cordifolia
CAGGCGGGAGACCTGCATGGTTGACCATATAACGCCTCAAACGGCGCCATCCCAATACTCAACTGGTAGCTGTTATTATAAGCAAACTCGCATAGGGCCAAATGACCCTCCCAGCTACCACCAAAATCCAAAATACAAGATCTCAACATATCCTCAAGGACCTGGATCACTCGCTCAGACTGACTATCAGTCTGTAGATGGAATGCTGTACTAAGGCTCACCTTCGTCCCCAACTGAGTCTGTAATGCCTGCCAAAATCGGGACGTAAACCTTGCGTATCTGTCAGACACAATGGATAGGGGAACCCCATGTAGTCTAATAATCTCCCTAATATAGAGTCGGTTCAATTGCTCCACTGAATCCTTAGTATGCATAGGAAGAAAGTAAGCAGGCTTCGTCAAACGGTCCACAACTACCCAAATAGCATCATGCGTCCACTGTGTACGGGGTAGTCCTGTGACGAAGTCCATAGTGATGTGCTCCCACTTCCACTTTGGGATAGATAAGGGCTGTAAGGATCCACCGGGTCTCTGGTGCTCAGCCTTGACCTGCTGGCATGTGTCACATCTCTGAATAAAGACTGCTATGTCCCGTTTCATCCCGGGCCACCAATATGTTCGCTTAGCATTTTGGTACATCTTATTAGCGCCCAGATGAACCACATATCTCGATCGGTGTAGCTCCTCGAGTACACTGTGCCTCAAACTAGCATCGTCTGGTACCCACAGCCGTCCCTTGAACCTCAGTGCACCCTGTGGATCCAGTGACCACTCTCCTCGAGAAGCGTCACCTGCCCAAGCCCTAAACATATCATAGTCGGTATCATGAGGCTGCCCCTCCGTGATCTCCTGAATTTGAATTGGTTGGGCTGAAATCTGTGCACTGACTCTGGCCTCAGTAGATCACTCATGGATATTCAGGATCGAAGCATAATCAAGCATCATCCATTAATGGGACACATATCTCGCCATGTATGCAGTCTCGACCCGTTTCCTACTCAAAGCGTCAGCCACAACGTTAGCCTTCCCCGGGTGATACTCAATAGTGAAGTCATAGTCCTTTAACAGCTCCATCCATCGTCTCTGTCTCATATTCAGATCCTTCTGTGAGAAAAGATACCTAAGGCTCTTGTGATCCGAATATAGCGTAAAATGCTAGCCATAGAGGTAATGCCGCCAAATCTTAAGTGCAAATACTACTGCTGCTAGCTCTAAATCATAGACAGGGTAGTTCCTCTCATGATCCTTCAACTGTCGAGAAGCAAAAGCTACTACCCTGTCATCCTGCGTCAATACATAGCCCAGGCCTATCCGTAATGCATCCGTGTATACGATCAACTCTCGGCCCGGCTCTAGTAACACTAGTACTGGGGTCGATGTCAATCTCTGCTTAAGCTCAAGAAAGGCCTCTTCGCGCTTATCAGTCCATACAAAAGGAGTATCCTTCTTGGTTAGCTTCGTCATCGAAGCTGCAATTTTCGAGAAGTTCTGGACGAAACGGCGATAATAGCCTGCTAAACCCAAGAAGCTACGGATTTCTGTCATTGTGGTAGGTCTCGGCCAACTGATAACTGCCTCGACCTTAGTAGGGTCCACAGAAATACCCTCAGCTCTAACCACAAGACCCAAAAACCGGACCTTTGATAGCCAAAATTCGCACTTGCTGAACTTAGCATACAACCTATGCTCTCTCAAGGTTTGCAGTGCGATCCTCAGATGCTCGGCATGCTCCTCGTGGGATCTCGAATAAATCAAGATGTCATTAATGAAGATGATCACAAACGTATCGAGGTATGGTCGGAATACTCTCTGCATAAGGTCCATAAACATGGCTGGGGCATTAGTCACACCGAATGGCATGACCAAGAACTCATAGTGCCCATATCTAGTGCGAAATGCAGTCTTCGACACATCTTCCTCCCTAACTCTCAGCTGATGGTACCCAGATCTCAGATCGATCTTTGAAAATACCTTGGCACCTCTAAGCTGGTCAAATAAGTCATCTATATGTAGGAGGGGATACTTGTTCTTGATCGTCACCTTGTTCAACTGCCGGTAGTCAATACATAAGCGGAGACTCCCGTCTTTCTTCTTCACAAACAATACCGGAGCACCCCAACGTGACACACTAGGAGAGATGAAACCCTTACTCAACAACTCCTCCAACTGGACCTTCAACTCCTGTAACTCCTTAGGCGCCATGCGGTAGGGAGGAATCGATACAGGTCGTGTACTTGGAATGATCTCGATGATAAAGTTGATCTCCCGCTTAGGGGGCAAGCCGGGTAGATCCTCGGGGAACACATCAGGAAAGTCTCTGACAATGGGGATCTCATCAATAGATGGTCGGGCAGGTACCTCATCTATGGTCGTCAAACCAGCTAGAGTATCAATCTCATGCTGCATCACCAATCGACCCTGGGTACTTTGTCTGTCAGAAGCCCTACCCTGAAAGACGACTGAGGGTTGGCCTGTATCTGAAACACAACCCTCTTGGCAAAGCAATCGACATATGCATGATATGCAGCCAGCTAGTCAATACCAAGTATGGCATCACACTCAAGAAATTCCAACACTCGGAGATCTACTACGGTCTCAAGGTCCCCCAACTTAAGCACACACCTCTCGCAAATCATGTTGGGGTAGATACGTTCCCTAGCGGTAGTACTCAACATCAACCAGGTGGAAGCCCTAACTGGTCTAAGTCCTAGTCTATCCACAGCACATCCAAAAATGAAGGACAATGTAGAACCAACATCAATCAATACATAAACAGATGAATCACAGACTGAGACGGTACCTTCCACCAAAGTCTTCGTCGAATCTGGGTCAGGCTGGGTGACGACCTGTGCTCTGTCTCTGATAACCGGAGTAGATGAACTAGGACCACCAATAAGAGTCAGACACTTAGCCTTCTTGTGCCCAACCTGTCCACACTGAAAGCACGTAAGTGGTGGCCTCTGTCCTCCCTGATATGTCTGTCCCTGTCCACGGCCTCTGCCTTAGCTCCTTGTAAATGTGCTGTGCTGCTCTACCGGTAGGTGTGCCTGCACGGGAGTGGCTGCAAGTGTTACTGCCTGGGTGGGGGTCTGGCTAGGGGTGCTGCTCGACTGAGTCTCATAATATTTCCTCTTCCTCTGCCTCTGCTGATGACCGCGACTTCGGTAACCTCCAGACCCACCTCTATGTGACGGCTGAGTCTACGATGCTGCCTACTGCTGGGACTGCGGCTAAGGGGTACCGCTCAGCACTACAAAAACCTTAGGTCACTCATCCAGTCTGGCCATTTCATATCGTAAGGCCTTTCTTTGGACCTCCTCTAAAGTCTGGGCCCTGGATGTAGAAGTCGCCTTTCTAATAGCGACCCTCAGCCCCCGTCGATAGAATCCGGCTCTCTCGCTCTGCTCAGCTATCAACCCCCCAGCATAAGCCTCTAACTATAGGAACTGGTGTGTGTACTCTCTAACAGTCATAGCCCCCTGCCGCAGGCTCAAAAACTCTACTTTCTTATGTTCCCTCTCAGTCTCAGGAACGTAAGCCTGAAGGAACAACTCCTTAAATCTGGCCCAAGTAGCTACCTGACCCTCTATGTTCCTCGTGGATCGCCACCATCTAGCAGCCTCACCCTCCAACATGTGTGTCGAGAAGAGAACCCGGTCTGCCTCAGATAATCGTAGAGTCTCGGCGTTCTTCTCCATGTTGAGCAGCCAGTCCTCCGCTGTCTCTAAGCTGATGCCGCCCCTAAATGTCATAGGGCGTAGATCTATAAAACTCTTGAGGAGCCGAGTGTGGGCTCTCTCAACTCTCTGTCTATCCTGGGCTAAGGCTGTAGGTGCCACTACTGGTGCCTCAGGTGGGGCAGGCTGTACAATAGGCTCGGCTCTCTGCCTCTTGGCCTCCAACCGGTCTAGCCTCCGCATCAGTAAGGCCGTCTAGGCCTGCGCAGCCTCATTTGAGGCTCTAATCACTGCCTCGAGTCTCTGTATCGGATCTAGTTCGGGCTGAACAGGAGGGGGTGGTGGTGGCGTCGACTCTCTAGGCTCAACCAGGGGTCTGCCTTGCCTAGGTGATGCTGCACCTCGCCGAGGTGGCATATCTATTTGCAGTTTAAATTGGAGTGCCGGTTATTCATATATTCAAAACATAACCGACTCTAAAAGTTTACTAGTGATGTTCAAATACATTTTATGATTGTTATTCCTCTTTTCTTCATTCGAGGACTTGCTTACTTTCGCAATCATTTTGATATCGTCTAGGTTCTCCACTTATTTTTGTTCGAACCTGGGCTCTGATACCAAGTCTTGTAGGGACCCCTTCCCTGAGCCAAGGGCGGCCCAACCGGCACAGCGGCCTGACGAACCCTCTCACCAAGACGAGTTCGCCCAACCGCTGTTAAGCCCTTTTTGGAAATCTCATGCAATGGGACGATATCAGAATAAGTAGAACCATTAAAAGCCAAAGTAAGCAACAATTCAAAATGGAAGCATTTCATTTACATTAGTTTGTCCAAAATACATACTTAACCATTTAGACTAGTAAAACAATGACCAACCTCAAATGAAAAGGAAAAGACCAAAAAGAAATTGAGACAGGAATCGTCAAAGAATCAGGCAATCACTACGCTTTTTTCCTTGTCCGCCATTGAAGAACCTGAAATGGTAATAGAGTAGTGAGCCTAAAATCCATGTGGCTCAGTGAGTAGAAAGATCAGCATGTCAACCATAACCAATATTCTAAAATAGTGCATGTATGCATGAGCAATAAAATGGTGTGACATTCGAAAGCATGACATAGTATAAAAATAGTTATAAATAGTCCAACGATTTCAAAAAAACCAACTTAAAATCATGCTAGTTAAAAAAACATATCCAGGCTAGGTTAGCTCAACAAAACCCAACCTATGGTCATCGTTCGAGCGGGTTGTAGGTCAGGCGTATTGGCCACTTGAGTGGGTCGTAAGCTAGGTGTATCCCTCAAGTACCCTAACCCCGCACTCGGTCCTCAAGTGCCATCACTCGAGCGGGTCGAAAGCTAGGCGTGTTAGTTATACACCCTAACCTCACGCTCGGACCTTGAATCCCATCTCATCGTATACCCTGACCTCGCACTCGGACCTCGAGCCTCTAGTCTCACTACCCGTGTACATCTACATATCTTAAAATCAACCAGATGTATCTAAGTCCTGTGAAACCATTCAAACCATGTCATTTTAAACAAGTTTTATGCAAGGAACAAAAACCATAGAAACACCTGAATCAAACTACTCACCTCGAGTCCTGTACGCCGTTGTCCCGTCGACAACCGGCCTAGCCCCTCTATACCCTCTTGAATCTGCATCAATCAAAACTCAATCTCAGTTCTATCCATACAATGGCCCAACATTTAATAACACCGTCCCAACTCAGTTCTAATCGACCCGAGCCGTTTCGGTCAATCGGTCATACCTAGTCAATTCTGGTCAACTCTGGTCAATGCGGTCACCCTAGTCATCTTAGGTCAATCCATGTACAAATTGGGTCAACATAGGCCATTCAGGTCAAGATTGGGTCAAAAAGGTCAAAATTAGTTCAAAATCTCAAACCTCAACACTTCGTCAAATTTGAGTCCCTTGTTCTCTTACACAGCAAGCTTGCCTATTTTTCTGCGGGCAATCCGTATTTCAGATTTGCACCAAATTCTTGAGATCTATTTTAGACTCCTTAAATCTTCCATATAAGTTTAAGACAAGATTTTAGGACTTCATTTGATAGTATTTTTAGCTAAGATTCCAGAGACTATGTGTTCTCAGGTTCTGTATGACAGACAGTGACTATTTGCCTAATTTGACCCACTTATCCATATTAGATTCCTATGAAATTTGGTAGGAATAAACTAGACATAATTAGGAATCACTCCACCAAATTTCATCCCAATCCACTGAGGTTTGCTTAGCTAATTTAATCTCAGAAATTTCAGTTGAATCACAGGGGCTTCTTGGTTCACACTTCCTGACAGTAAATTTTCCAAATTTTCTGTGGTCAATCCAACCGTTGGATTTGTATAAAAATTTTCAAATTTGATCTATTCTGTCTAAACGTTTACTGACATTTTATTTCGTGATTTTTCAATACCATTTATTAGGGTTTCTAGGTGTAATAACAGGGATTATAAAAATCTCGTATACCCTGTGACAGGCAGTCACTTAGTGGATTAATTGGCCTACTTCCCTAATTCAGAATGGCCTGAAGTATACATATTATAGACACATCCAGGGACCTCTCCACCAAATTTCAGCTCAGATTGCCATGGTTTGGTCAGTTAACTGATCTGATATTTATCTATCCTGAAACTGGTTTTCAGATTCCCAAGTTTTTCCTAAGTTGTTTCAAGTACCAAATCTCTCTTCTCTACAACACTGATCCAAGGGTCTATCTTACTGATTTTGAAAGGTTTCAGGTCCCTAAAAATTTTTCTATTAAGTATCATCTAAAATAGCAAGTAAGTATAACATTAGTCACCTTCAATTTCAAGTTCTACCATAGCAAGTCTAAGGGATTTCCTCATAAAATACTCTAAGTCCTAGAATCCCTAACTGACAAGGCACTTTTGCAAGTATATAACATCTAAAATACAGAGGCTTAGGGTTAGCTCTTTATACCTCTCTGTAGCCTCTACTATGAGGTTTAAAACGCTTCTGGTTCTAACCCAAACGGATGCGTACAAATCCCCCAAACACAACCTCAATCTGGTTTTGCTGCTTGCTCTATGCAGAAACTGTCAAAACAGTTAGCCAGATAGTCAGTTTCATGACCTTATAAAATAGGTTGGGAGTTTTACTTTTTGATTTCCACCACTTGGACATGGAAGTACTCGAAACAAGGAAGAAAAGAGGGGTTTTACCTCCAAAACGGACTTGGAATGGTCCAGGAACCAGAGCTCCAAAGGTGGCTTCAAGACAACTTTTCTGGTTTTTCTAGGTTGAACTCTGTGGACAACACCTTTTCTCTACAATTTCCTTCTCAGATGGCTTCAAGATTGGGCAAACCACTTGCGGGACTTCGTAGTTGGTGGTATCAGCTTCAAAACAAGCTATAGATCACTGGATTTGGATGAGAAACGAAGGAGATTCAAGGTCTGGAAGATAGGAGCAAGAGCTGGAAGTTTGAACTTAAGCAAATATCTGAGTTTTTGTTGCATGAGAAGCTGCTTGCATGGCATGAGAACAGGGCACGTGGCCACCCACGTGGCCTCCAAATCTTCATGTTGAATGCCCATTTGGCACCTCTTATTGGCTTGCTCAAAACCAGGGGTCATCAAACCAGGGATTCCCATGATTTTTGGCGGGAAAATACTTCAAAAAACGCAGAAAAATTGCCTAAAAATGCTTCAAAACCGTGGGAAGAAGAAGGAAGAGGCACCTGGGCCGCCCAACATCCTGGGCCGGCCCAGGCGCTAAACGGGCTAAGCTCGGCCCTTGTGGGCCGAGTCCACGCGGGCCAAGGGCTCGCGCCTCTGGCACGACCGGGTCGGGCCGCAGGCCGGACCTAAAATCGGTCCGCACAGGCCGAATTCAGCCTGTGCGCTGATTTCTTGCATTTTTTTTTTGATTTTTTGTTTTTCTTTTATTCCTTTTCCCCATATATATATATCCGAAAATTTCTTTTTTTTTTTTCTAAAATCATTAAATATATATATATATATATATATCCAAAAATTTCTCTTTTTTTTAAATCATTAAAAATTGTTATTTCACCATTTTCTCATCAAAACTCCCAATTATACATCAATTGCTTGTTTTTTCCATTATTTTCTCCTCAAATTGAATAATTCACCAAAAATTATATTTTCTTCCCAAAAATTCTATTAATTGCTCAAAAAATTTCATAGTTATTCCAAAAATTCCATAATTAATCCCAAAAATTATTTTTCTTAAGAAATTACATTTTCCTTCTAATTTCACATATTTTCTCCTCAAATTTGTATTTTTTTCAATTTTTCTCATTTCTCCAGTAAATAATATAAAATTGAAAAAATTGAGATAAATCCTTGTATTTCCATTAAAATTTTTAGAAAATACATATGTCGGACCCGAATATTTTTGTGTATCAAAACATGGGTCGTCACAGCTAAAAACCCTCAAGATAGGTGAAATTCTTCTGGATTCGTCTAAAACTGCAAGTGAATAGTTAAAACTTTCAAAATATAGTTCTAAATCGATAAACCCTTAGCTTAGAAGGAAGATCCCGCCGGGACTCCCTCCCTAGGACAAAGGGCGGCCCAACCGGCACAGTGGCCCGACGAACTCACCCACCATGTCAAATTCGTCGGACCATTGTTAAGCCCTTTTCTAATCTCATACAACAAACGATATTAGAATAATTCAAAGACTTAGAGTGAAAGTAAACAACATACAAAGAGTAAACATCATATTACATGTTTGTGTTGTTCAAAATACATAAATGACCATTTATATGTACACAAGGAGTGACCAACCTCTAATCAAAAGACCAAAAAGGAATAGAAAACGTCAGGGAGCTAGGCAATCACTAGGCCCTTCCCTCTATTAGCCACCAAAGAACCTAAAGTATTAATAGAGTAGTGAGCCTAAATCAACGTATATCAATGAATAGTAAGACCAACAAGTCAACTATAATTAGCATTCCAAAATAGTACATGTATACATGAGCAATAAAAATGATATAACATTTGAATGCATGGCATATTATGAAAACAGTTATAAAGAGTGCAACAGTTTCAAAAAACATCTCAAATCCAACCAAGTTGAAAACTGTATCCAGGCTAGGGTCAAATCAGCAAACCCAAACATATGGTCATCGCTCAAGTGGGTCCTGAGTCAGGCGTACTGGCCACTCGAGCGGGTCGTGAGCTTAGGCGCACCCATCGAATACCCTAACCCTGATGCTCGACCCTCAAGTGTTGTGACTTGAATGAGTTTTGAGGCTAAGCGCACTGACCATGTGCCCTAACCCCGTTGCTCAGCCCTCGAGTCTAATCTCAATCATATCATGTACCCTGACTTTGACGCTCGACCCTCAAACCTATAGTCTCATCTCCCGTGTACACCTACACTTTTCAAAATTCATTCAAATGTATCTCAGTCTCATGAAATCATTTAAACCATGTCATTTCACACAAGTTTTCATGCAAGGAACACAAGTCATAGAAAATACCTTAATCGAACTACTCACCTCAGGTCCCGCGCACCGATGTCCCATCAACACTAGGCTGAATCCCGCTGTGCTCACTCGAATCTGCATTAATTAAACTCAATCTTAGTTCTTTCTATACCGTGGCTTAATCTCTACTTCCACTGTATCTAATTGGTCTCAATTGACCCAAGTCGTTTTTGTCAATATTTGGTCAATTGGTCAAACCTAGTCAAACCTAGTCAAATTTAGTCACCTTTGGTCAATTTGGGTCCAATTGGGTCAAATTAGGTCAATTTGGGTCAAAATTGGGTCATTAAGGTCAAAATCCTGAAATTCCAACACTTAGCCCAATTTCAAGCTTTTTGCTCTTTTGCACATTGAATTTGTCGATTTTTCTGTGACTAATCTGTAAGTTGGATTTGCGTAAAACTTTCCTGATTTCATTTACACTACCTAAACCTTCACTGAAATTTTAATTTCTGATTTTTTGACACTATTTACTAAGGTTTTTAAGTGCATTAACAAGGATTGTGAAATACCAAATTTCCTGTGACAGACAGTTACTTAGTGAATTGGTTGACCTACTTTCTAATTTCATAATGTCCTAAAATTTGGTACACATCCAGTGACTTCTCCACCAAATTTCAGCTCAAAATACCTACATTTGGTCAGTCAACTAGTCTTCTCTTTTTCTGTCATGCAATAGATTGTTCAAACGGTTCAAAATTCTTATGGTTTTCAAGTGCTTATCTACTCTTGTTCTAACATCAATCTGAGACTATTCCTTACTATTTTTTAAGGGTTTAGATCCTAGAACTCTGATTAATTCAATCCTATCCAAAACAACAAACAATTATAATCATAAACACGCTCAAATACATCTCCAAAACATAGCATGAATAAGGATTCTCTAAAAAAAATTTTAAGTCCCAGAACATTTAACTAACAGGACATATTTGCAAGCATAGAAAATCCAAACTATAGAGGCTTATGATTTGAGATTTATACCCTTTCGTAGTCCCAAGTATGAGTTTAAAAACGCCCCAGATCTCGGTCCAAAAGGACACCTCTAGGTACTCCAAAAAATGCCTCCAATTTGGTCCCAAAGTCTATTTTGTGCAGAAACTGTTGAAACTGTTGATCAAACAGTCAAATTCGTCACCTTACAAAACGTGGTTGGGATCTTAGATTCTAATTTCTACCACTTGGAGATTAAAATACACATAATAAAGAAGAAAATAAGGGGTTTTACCTCAAGAACAAACCTTTAACAGCCTAGGAATTAACACTCCAAAGATTGGATCAACATAGGTTTTTCTATTTTCTAGGTTTCCGATAGTGTTGAGCAGCACTGTTCTTTGCCGTTTTAGCTTCAAAAGTTTTTGGGATTTGACAAATTGATTGTGGGACATTATAGAGGGTGGCAAGGGCTTTTCAT
Source organism: Tinospora cordifolia (assembly GCA_030144865.1). Taxonomy (NCBI): domain Eukaryota; kingdom Viridiplantae; phylum Streptophyta; class Magnoliopsida; order Ranunculales; family Menispermaceae; genus Tinospora; species Tinospora cordifolia. The sequence goes on from JAJIYU010012667.1 coordinate 10,587, forward strand.
AGAGCCCTAGATCACTAAAAACAGATACCAAACAAGAGAGATATGGATGGTTGAAGAGGGGTTAAAGAAATCGAAAATGAGATTTTCTACTACAACCTTGGCGACCAGCACCTGTTCGAACGAGCTAAATTTTAGGAAAATCGGATAAGGAATGAAGGAGATACAAGCTCTTCAATGGAGGTTGCGAATACTGGAAATCTGCTCAAGGATGGGATTTTGTTACATGTTGGGGTGGTTTGTATGCCAAATAAGAGTGCCACATGGCCATCCATGTGGCTCCTGTGTACCCATGCAAGATGACTAGTTGGCACTTAGTATTGGCTAACTTAGAAGTGTGATTGGATTGCTAAAACCATGGCTTAAAAAGCAGGTTCTTTGCTAATTTTTCTGATGAAAAATGCCCAGAAAATACCAAAATGTCGTGCCAAAATTGCTCAAAAATGACCAAAATGAGGGGGAAGGAGAGGGGGCTGCGCTGGGCCGGCCCTTGTGCTATGCCCGGGCGCTAAGCGCCTGGGCTGTCTTGCTCCGCCCGAACCCGCACGGGCCATTCAACCCGTGTGGCTTTCAGCCCGCAAGGGTCTGGGTCAGCCCAAGCCTTGCGCCGGGATCTGCCCAGGCCTACCCCCCCTTTTTATTTTTTTTATTTCTTACTTTATTTTTAGTATTTACATACGTATTTATACTTGATTTTTACCATTTTTTCCTAAATTTATTTAATCTATTTCCACTGCAATTTCTTCAAAAATCTCCAATTATACATTATTTTTATCATTTATACAATATTTTTTCTAAAAATGAAATAATTCACCCAAAAATTACATTTTTCTTCAAAAAATTTCATTAATTACTCTAAAAATTTCATAATCATTCAAAAAAAAATCACATTTCTCCAAAATTATATTTCCTTACAATTTCATATATTTTTCTTTTAAAATTGTATTTTTTTTTCCAATAACTCCTATTTTCTTCAATAAATAATATAATATTAGAAAAAATTGAGAAAATTTATGTATTTTCATTAAAAATTTCAAGAAAATACATGTATCAAATCCAATAATTTTTGTGTATCAAATCATGGGTCCTCAAAGCCTTCCCTCCTTATAAGAAATTTTGTCCTCGAAATTTTCAATGATGCAGATAATACAAATCAAGAAGCAATGTGCATCAGCTCAGGGTGGTGTTGGATCATGAAGTCCTCACTCTCTCACGTATCATGCTTAGCACTATGGAACTACCAGCGCACTCATACCATTGGTATCTCTTTGTACAGTCAGCTCGATCTATGATGGCCACAGGCAGCTCATCATATGTATAGTCCTCTCGCAACTCAATATGCTTCCAATCAATAATGCGTGAGGGATCGGGGTGATAATTCCTTAACATAAAAATATGGAATACATTATGCACACTCGATAGTTGTGGCAGTAACGCTAGCCGATAAGCCACGGGGTCGATCCTCTCAAAGATCTCAAAATGCCCAATATATCTCGGTGCGAGCTTTCCTAAAATCCCAAAGCGTGTTTGCCCCTTGCGAGGTGAAATGCAGAGGATGACACGGTCACCAACATCAAACTCAAGGACTCTTCTCTGGTTATCTGCATAACTCTTCTGTTGGTTCTGAGCTGCCTTCATATTCTATCAAATCCTCAGTATCTTCTCATTCTGTTCCTGTATGAAGGTGAGGCCCAAGACTTCTTTGTCACCAGTCTCAACCCAACAAGCAGGGGATTTGCATGGTCGACCATATAACGCCTCAAATGGCGCTATCCCAATGCTTGACTGGTAGTTGTTATTATAAGCAAACTTGCACAAGGCTAAGTGATCCTCTTAGCTACCACCAAAATCCAAAATACAAGATCGAACATATCTTTAAGGATCTGAATCACATGCTCAGACTGACCATCAGTCTGTGGATGGAATGTTGAACTAAGGTTCACCTTCGTCCACAATTGAACCTGTATTGTCTGCCAAAAGTGGTACGTGAACCCAGTGCTCTGTCTGATACTATAGACAAGGGAACCCCATGGAGCATCATAATCTCTCTAATATAAAGTCGGTACAATCACTCCACTAAATCCTTGGTATGCATAGGGAGTAAGTGGGCAGACTTCTTCAAACGATCCATAACTACCCAAATAGCATCATGCCTCCGCTGTGTATGAGGTAGTCCTGTCACGAAGTCCATAATAATGTGCTCCCATTTCTACTCCAGTATAGATAAGGGTTGTAATGATCCACCGAGTCTCTGGTGCTCAACATTAACCTGTTGGCACGTATCACATCTCTGAATGAAGGCTGCTATGTCCCTTTTCATCCCGTGCCACCAATATGTGCGTTTAGCATCTTGGCATATCTTATTGGCACCCGGATGAACAATATATCTCAATCGATGTAGCTTCTCGAGCACACTGCGCCTCAAACTAGCATCATCTGGTACACACAGCCGTCCCCTAAACCTTAGTGGACCTTGTGAATCAGGTGACCACTCTCCGTGAGAAGTGTCATCTGCCCAAACCCTGAACATATCATAGTCTACATCACGATGTTGTCCCTCCATGATCTCCTGAATCTGAATTGGCTTGGTTGAAATTTGTGCACTGATTCTGGCCTCAATAGATGATTCGAGGATACTCATGATCGAGGCAAAATCAAACATCATCCACTCGTGGGACATATGTCTCACCATGCATGCAGTCTTGACCCGTTTCCAACTTAAAGCATCAGCCACTACATTAGCTTTCCTTGGTTGGTACTCAATAGTGAAATCATAATCTTTCATTAGCTCCATCCATCACCTCTTTCTCATGTTCAAATCCTTCTGTGAAAACAAATACCTGAGGCTCTTGTGATCTGAATGGATCATGAAACACTCGCCATAGAGATAATGTTGCCATATCTTGAGTACAAATTCTGCTGCTGCTAGATCTAAGTCATGTACAGGGTAGTTCTTCTCATGATCCTTCAACTATCGAGAGTCAAATGCTACCACCTTGTCATCCTGCATCAATACACAACCTAAGCCTATCTGTGATGCATCAGTATATATGGTCAGCTCTCAACCAGGCTCTGGCAACACTAGTACTGGAGCCGATGTCAATCCCCACTTAAGTTCAAGAAAGGCATCCTCGCATTGTTAGTCCACACAAACGGAACATCATTCTTAGTTAGCTTTGTCATAAGTGTTGCAATCTTCGAGAAATTCTGGATGAAACGACGATAATAGCCTACTAACCTAAGAAGTTGTGGATCTCAGTCACCGTGGTAGGTCTCGGTCAACTGATAACCGCCTCGACCTTAATGGGGCCCACAAAAATACCCTCAACTCTAATCACATGACTCAAAAATTGAACTTCTGATAACCAAAACTCGCGCTTGCTAAACTTAGCATATAGCCTATGCTTTCTCAAAGTATGTAGTGCAATTCTCAAGGGCTCGGCATGCTCATCATGAGACCTCGAATAGATCAAGATATCATCAATGAAAATAATCACAAAGGTGTCCAAGTATAGTCGAAGCACCATCTACATGAGGTCCATAAACATAGCCGGGGCATTGATCACGCCCAACGACATGACCAAGACCTCATAGTGCCTATATCTAGTGCAAAAATGTAACACCTCAACCCCCGTATCATTAAGCATTGGGCGAATCCACTATTTTTCTTGACAGTGGACTAAACCAAATGGCGGGCCGGGCCGGTGTTACATTACAAGCGACGCATACTTGACTTTCTATTTCAGTCATTTCATGCCTTGATCGTATTTAACCGCACATAACTTAAAATTAAGAATTTAATAAGGCAATAGTA